>CM040750.1:23039693-23217193 GCA_022829145.1 Albula goreensis
ACTCAAAGCCAGCATAAATAACTGGGGTAAAAGTTTTAATATAAGAAAACTTTAACATCTTTAATTACACCAGACAGCAACATGCAATTTAAATACAATTTATTTTTCAGATCAGACATACAAAAGTACTTCCTAAACAAGCAGTAATTCTGGTGTTTAAAAACTAAGCTGAAATATTTTAAGCCAGTTTACAGTAAACATATGGTGAACACTCACTATGTGTAGAATCTCCAGGAACTTCAGTGCAGTGTGAAGAAAGCTGGTGAGTGTTCTCTGTTCTGAATGTGGGATGCCGATCTTCTGCATCCTCAGCAGATTCACCACCACTTCCTTGTACAGATCCACAATTCTTAGGAAGACAGGAGGCTCAAGCTTTGACCACCAATTTTCTGAAGATAAGAAACCATTCTTAACAAGCTTATTCATGAAGCTAACATTAATTGATAAACAAAGCCACTGGTTTCATGCAAGATCTTTTAATATTACCCACTTTCCTTTTAATACAGACAGATTATCTTGCATGTAATCCTTCACAACTACATCTAAACTTAAAAGATCAAATGCAAGTGAGAGGGCAGAAAAATATAGCATCTGTAGCTGGGTAATTTATATTAAACTTAAAACACCTTCTGCTTCTAAAATCTGTATTTTTTTAGGAGAGTCAGATTTTCAACTTTTTGACAAATATATTTCATGCAACTCTAAAATCTTAAATTATTTAAAATCTTTTCAATATTTCAAGCATAATTGTCATCACATCACCAGACACCGCCATTTGCTAAATTTGACCTAAATACGATGTGTAAGAACAAATGAGCAGCTTCTATTAGGAACGCAATGGCAACTATTTCTTCGGTCGGTCTAATCAGGGGGTAGTTGTTTGAATGCATGACTTGGCATGTTTGTAGAGAGAATCACCAGGCACGCACATACAAAAGACAGAACTGATTATTCAAAATATGGTATCCAGTTGATGTACCACACATGTGAGTGTATGGGCCATTTATGTGTCCATTGTCTTTTCATTTTGTTTTTTATGTACCAATGGAAGTGAAAGTGCCTGTACTCAGCAATAGGCTGTGTATATGATGAATATAATCATACTTAACATACTGTCAACACCATAGGTTTCAATAGAATCTCTACATATGCACAGTCGGTCACAGCTTTCTCATCTTCATAGCTTTAACATATCATTAGGTTGTCATATTATGCTTGTGTCTATACTTCTCATGGTGTGCCCAGTGCCAGCCAGAAGCAGATGGGCTTCCCCTCTGAGCCAGGTTTGTTTTGCTCATTTTGAGAATTTTCCTATTTACTAACACCACACTGTAAGATATTCCTTTTGAAAAATCAACAAAAACCAACATTTTGTCATGAATTTTTGAGAGGTCGAGGTCATATGAAACTTCCAATGCTTCCACTGTATTTCAGACAATGTTTTTAAAGGAACACTTCTGTGATAAAAAGAATCAATGCAGCCTTCCTGACTAATTTGGTAAATGTGCAAATGGTACATGATTTTACACACCATACATGAAATTACACACCTAGGACTTTCAATGGTGCTCCTTTCAAACTGGTGACGGCCTTCCCGAACGGGATCGCAAGAGTGAGGAATGTGTTGGGGTCGTGGAAGAGCGGACATTCAGGCAATGTGAGGTAGAGACGCAGGGCTTCTATGTCAGGAGGAGAGCTGCTCAGTCTGGGGATCAGGTTCTTCTCCAAACTGGCAGCAATCTGCAAAAAACATGGCAGATATGCAATGAATGCCCTGAAATGTAGACCATACTGAAAAAGGGATGCCATCAATGAACAAAGAATCAATAATGAAAACACTACATGACTTGAGTGCCAAATTTACTTTCTGCTAGGACTCTAACAGTTTGCAAATATTAAAATGGTCAATTTACTCAATTTATGTTAGGCCAAATGACAGTCCTCCTAATGCTATGAGCAATTGTGCACTGCTGTGATGGGCTGCTGGCTACTGTTAGCATTGGCACAATCAGGATTACACACTAGACTAAAGGGCTAATCCACATACTGGAACCAAATGTCTTGGCAGGATGAGCCACACAGCAACCTGCTTATCCTCAAATCTCTTGCATAATTCCCATACACATGGCACAGTCCCACAAAACTCACCTGCTGTGTGATGTATGGGGTATCAGGTTGGACCAATTTATGAAACAAGAGGCGTGCTGCGTTGATGTCTACCCCTGAGCATTTGCTACTTGTGTTGTAGTGATCTGGATGGCTGGAAAACAATGAATGTTATGATTTCATTTTGGTGAAACTGTTAGAGTGAAACAATTCTATCACCATGATGCTCTCAACTGTTTGAAGAAAACGATTAAACATTTTGATACAATATACATTGCATTGTCCAAAACGTCACTTTGAACTTCAGCTCATCACATATAAATCTCAGGAAGAAAGGGAAAAAAGGCTATGAGGTAGGCCACATTCTTATCAGGGCAACATTCTTCTGTCAATTCTAAGCACAGACAAATTTTTTGTCATAGAAATGAATATAACTTAATTAAATTTAATTTAAGGAAACAATACATCCATACCTTAGTAATGTCAAATCTAACAACCAATACATAAAAAAAACATAAAAAACTAACACTGTTATATGCAAGTTTCTAATGCAAAGTCTGAGCTCAAAGAGATTTTTAAGAGGGTGCCTGTGTGCATCAGTCACAGCAAATTATTTTGTGTCAAAGGGAATAACTGTCAAAAACCAAGACAACCTACTTCAAACAAGGAATAGACAGATATAAATTTTAATTTGATGCGTTTTAAGTTGATTCACTCGTTGCTAACGTATTGTATGAAAAAGAAATTGTATGCCACAAGTGTATATAGAGCCCAGCTTTGCAAGTGTCATTCAGCCATATAGGCTTGAAATCCTTCCAGAATCTAGTCTTTAATCCAAGCAGCTTTGAAGAGAAAATGGATTACAATATTGAGGTGAACACATACCTGAGTTACACACAGATTTTTTTCCCCCACCTTAAACAACAAAAAAGACTTCAGAGGACCTATCATTATGCTGAAAAGACACGTAAGTGGACACCTGCTTACTCAGGACTGAATTTTTGATGAGTAGAAAGAATTTAAATGTACAAAATAAGGGGACATTATGCAAAACATGCCAGTGGTACAATTACCTTTCAGACAAAAAGCTCCCATTGAGACAACTTGCAGATGAAAACACGACATCGATCTCACTAAATGGACAGAAAAATAACACAGTTTTATTCACTAGCAGGTCACACTGCCAAACACTGAACTACATTTCTGCAGAACTGTTGCAATAGTAAAACCAAGATAAACAATACAAAACTTATTGTATGTAATATTTGTAATATAAAACACATACGCCTACAGCCAATACATCTAGTAATTGTAAAAGTAAATATTTCAAAAAGAGGTCCTACAATAAAATAAAAATGTTGATAAATCTCAGAATTGCCTTTCATCAAGAAATTGTATTCATTAAAACTGATTTCATTTGCATGTAAATTGCTATTCCTTTCTAATATGATTGGCTGTAAATTCTGAACTATCATAAAGCGTACTTTGGGGATGGAAATAGCTGATTAGGTACAGCCAAGTTTTTTTTTTTTTTTTTTTTTTTTTTGATTAAATGAGCCTGTGTTGTCTTAAAATCATTCAATGTCGTGTTTTTTTTTTTTTTTTAACAGAAAAAAAGTGATGTACTTGGCAATCTCCTGAGGAAGTCTCCCTTGTGTATGACTCAGCCACCTCTGAATAACATTTTGATTCAGAGTATAAATGTGTTTGCTCGGGTCAGGTACTCGGACATCATCTGGAGGTAGTGAATTCTGAAAGAATATACAAAAACGTTAAACAAAAACAATGTTAACAAAAATGCTAACATTAACTGAACAACTAAAATATGAATCAATTGATTCTAATCTCCTTTAGATGTAGACACCTTTAATTACTTTATTATTGCATTTTACACTTGCCACACAAGAGTGTTAAAACATGAAGACACAGCAATGCTTGATTTAAAATTGGTTCAACTGAACCACATGCAACAACAAATATACATACAGTATGTTCGTGGATTTCAGCCCAGGTGAACAGAGTTACCAATTAAAACTCTTATATGCAGTGATGCTTCCAAATCTTAAATCTACTATACCTGTGAAAAGGAGTAATGAGCAAAGCTCTGGTCTCCACCAGCGAATATTCTCTTCACACAGACACACTGGTCTGAATCTTAAAGAGGAGGAAGGCAAAAACCTCTCATTCAATGAATATACCATGTTTCAAAACAAGTTATCATTTGCAAATTAATCACTACAAACTGTGGTTAAAACTGATGTATATTTAATGCTGGCTCAGGTAATAAGAGACTACAACAAACTGGATTTACATACACCCTTTTTTGGAATGCAGTTTCGTAGCTCCAGAAAATTATACTCAAATATGCAAATCAAAATAAAAAGGTAAGGATTCTCACCAGCTTTTGATACATCTGAAAACAAGTTCTTCATAGTGAAAGACTTACAGCACCACTGTCTATCCCATTCAAAATAACATGTTCACCTGTACTGAAGCAACTGGGACCATTCTGTGTCATCCAGGTGCCTTTTACTGGAGCTGGACTCTTCCTGTTGCATGTAGAACGAGTTCCCAGCTGCCCATTTCCACCAAGTCCAAAGGAGTCAATCTTTCCAGAGGAAGGGATGAACGCTAACGTGTGCTGCCTTATAGAATTAAAAAAATATGAACAACATTAGAACAATTCTCACTGCTATAAAGGACTGCATATGTAATCTAACAGTTTGTTCAGTGCTTTTTGCTTTGTACAATGACTAATACTTAGCTTTTCTGTTAATGCTTTGTTTTATTGTGAAGCACAAGACATTGTGGACTCTTGTGTGAAATGTGCCACATTTCACTACTTCTGTTCAAAACAGCATGTGCAATTCAGGAAAACGTTTTCAAAGTATTACAGTGAGCTGCCTCCAGATGCCTTTACGCTGTAAAGACAGTCTTTCTACAATCAAAGAGTGAACCCTGTGATTGGGTTGTCTGAGTCCTGGTCACAGAACTCCAGCTATGGCCTAAGGTTTACATTGGAGGGGAAAAAAACTGCCTGGCCTTTCCGGGGAATGATAGTGGCCGACTAGTTCTGTTGGTCTTCTTGCTTTCTAGCAGCCATGCCTGCTCAGGCCGAAGAATGAAGTTTCAATCAATGAAAAAACGTTGATTGCTATACATTATAATCAACAGTAAGAACACAATTGTAACTTAACTGCCACTAGGGAGAATTCAAAAATGAAAATGACTGCTACTAGAGTGACTTTAATTGTAGATAGTATGAAATTTCCAAAAAAAAAAAAAAATGGTTGTCATAGCATTTATAAAACAACAAAAGGTCCTGAGAGTGTCATATGAATGCACTGCTGCCTCTCCAGTGAGTGCTCCAATGCTGCTTCAGAAATGACTCAGTCCTGTGTTCGGGTTTTAATTATCTAGCCCATTTTTATTCTTCTGTTGGTTTGCATATGTAGAGTACTCATCCTTTGGTCAGTGTTTAGTTACTGACGCACAAAGGTACCATTCATATGCGTGTGACCATTTGGATAAATTCATGATTCATAGACTACATCTTAAGCAAGGTAGCATTTAAAAACCTTTCAATATTCAACATAATGAATTGCTCACAGTTCTCTTTCATGGACTGATTACTCACTGACCACTTAATCAGTACAGCATTACAAAATGTATCAAGGCTATGCTAATGCAAATTGCATTTATTCATTTTAGGTACATGACATCATGCAATCAATGCACTTACAGATACTTCTTTATTTCTCAACCACATGAGCATAGTTGTCAGGAAAAACATTTCATATATATATATATATATATATATATATATATATATATATATATATATATGAAATGAAGAGGTTCAGCATAGCAACACATTTCTTTTACATATTTGTAGAATTCAAACAAGAAATTGCCTTGAAAAAAATGAAATGAAATGAAATAAAAATTAAATTTGATTTGAAATGAACTATCACAGGTTGAACATGAAATGAAAGAGAATGGATCAAATTTGGATAAAGAAATGAGCTGTCACACTTACCTTCCACAAGCAATCTGTGTTACTACATTTCCCATGAGCTCAAATACCTTCCGAGGGTTAATCTCATGGTTTGTACTGTTATGTCCCAACTGCCCATACCCTCCAGCTCCAAATGTAAACACTCCACCCTCCTGCATCAAATAAAGTTAGAATTTACAGTAAAATGTAATTCTAGTAAAGAAATATGAAACTGATATTTATTTAATGGACAAACTAATTCAACATTCAGCAACTACTACAATATGGCCTTTCCACAGCCAAGTAGGGAGAATTTTGCAGTGCAAAAAAATAATAGGCCTAGCTTGGTAGGATAAACTGAATGGATAGTGGTTGCATTGGCCAGAATAAAACAGACTTCCTTGCACGAAATATAAAAAAAAACAATTACACTTCCATGCTCACATGAAAAATTGAGTATATACAGCTACTTTAAGTAAAAATAAAAGAATACAAGAGCAGATAATTCTACTTTGTAACAGAACTTTTGCTACTGCTGAACGCTATGCTTAACGCATAGGACACTGTTCTGTTACATTCCAGGCCCATATAAATGCATGAATATTAGCAGAAAGATCAAATGTAAAATCTCATCTTGCTGCTTACAAAATACAGTAGTATACATACCTTTGTTAGAGCTGCTGTGTGATCTTCTCCACAACAAATGTACACTACCCTCTGAGATCTCAGTGATTTCAGAAGGACAGGGAAATGTCGGTCTGGAAGACAAGATGTGAATTTAAAAAACAATTACCCCTGCATATAACTTTGCACATACAAAGAAATGTTGTCAGTGGGGAAAAAAATCCTGCACCATGCAATACTGCATTTGCTACAGTTATTCCTTTGTCCTTTTGGTACCCACAATATACAGCAAAAAGTAAGTATATGCTACCTTCAACACAGCTGCAGATGATATGTAATAGCGAAAATTAATATAACGCATTTTGTTCCATGCAGTACAATATAGGATGTCTTTGCCTTACCATTATTGTCATTAAGGCCGAGCTGGCCAAATTTGTTGCTCCCCCAGCCAAATACTGCTCCAGACAAGGTGAGGGCAAAGCTATGGGCACCACCTGCTGTTATTTGTCCAAATGGGATCCCCAGTAGTGACTGAATAACATGGGGAGAGGTAACGCTTTTACTCTCAGATCCTAGTCCCAGCTGTCCGTATTTATTCTGTCCCCAAGAGTATATTTTTCCACCTATAAAAAAATGAAAATACTGTTAACAAATCTGAAGAGGATACAGACAGTGGCAACATGACTGTTTCTCTACACTCTAACAAAATAATTATTACAAATGAAATAATTCAATTATTAGAATTAAATTTAGTGGTGCAGGCCAGGTCCTCTAGACTAGATGTTTTCGGTTCTTGGCCAAGCCCATCACTCATTGACTAGGGTGAAGGAACGCAGACAGTAGGATGGCCTTGTTACAGTTGGAATACATTTCAGTTTCACACAGTAAGATTTTCAAGACAGTATTTTCATTTAAGTATGCAATACAGATAGGGTAGAAAAAACCTAGTCTGTCCTGCCTAGAGAAAGTTCAAAAATCTCAGTTTAAGCTTTTTTGCAAGGAATCCAACATTAATTTGCTGTACGGAGTAGATTTGCTTGACTGTAAAGCTAGTAATCAACGGAAAGCATACCAGCTAGCTTGTTGAATAACCAGCTGATGAGTCTTCAAAATTGGTATGAAAAAAGATGGTCAGTGCTTAGCCATCTACTTTTGAAAACATATCTATTCTCCAAAAGGCATTTATATAAACAAATATAACAGGTTTTCATGCTCTACCAGTAATAATTCCCTCTTTTTAAATTAGCTCTATCAGTAGATTATCAAAAACATGTACTGTATTCTTTTACCTCTGGACAAAGCAAGGGAGTGATGGAACCCACAGGTCACCTGGGCGATCTGAACATCTGATAAACTCTTGATGTTTCTGATGTTGGGCAGGAAAAAGTTGCATGAGTAAGGACACTAGCATTTTAAGCATTCCAACACGAGCTTCCGCTCCCTATTCTAAAAGGCTGCTTGTCAGTACTGGTTTCAGGATTTCTCCCGACTCCCCCTAGGAAAAATGATAACCAAATGTTTGTTAAAACATAAAAGATATAAAGATAAAAGGTTGCACTGGAAATTGCATTGTTTTGCAGATGGCTTTAATTATTACAAAGGAAATGTTTACTTTCCAAACTATACAAGTTCAAAAATAATACAAAAAAAACACTTATGTTTTCTTCAGATATAAGGAAAGATGCAACAGAATACAGGGAAATAAAATACAAGAAGTACAATGGTGAGAAAAGACCCTTTTTAGAACTACACTCTACATTTTCCTAATAGTCCACTGTGTCAAGCCTGGAATAACCAAATGCCCCTGAAGAGTATCTAGTTGCAGTAATCAATGCCATACATTATAAACTCTCTGGAAAACATTTCCCTGTGCCCAATGAAACTGACTATATAATAATGCATAACAATGTACACCCATGTCCTCTTGTTGACACTGACAGAATGCAAGCTTGTATCAGTGTTTAAAAAGACTAGCTCTTGCTCCCTTTCGCAACTGTTCTGAAGCTACCCTACAGATACATATTGTAACTTAATAAGAGGGTTTCCCTTTTTGCAATTCATGCTCAATTACAAATGATTCTGATGAACAGAAAATAGTCTCAGCTCATTCATTGTGTTCAATTCATATCATCATAAAAAACATAAAACTCAGTCAGGTTACTCTTTTCCACTTGTTAGAGGTACAATTTCTCATTCCAACAGCACAGCAGTGCCCTACAACAACACAGTGCTCAAATGTCAACATAGTTGTCAACCCAATGGGATGTTGTGACAGGACCTGAAAACAAGCAAGCCGTTCATGCCTGAATACCCATGAATCTCAGAGTTAAAGCAGTTTTGCATAGAGGAGTCGGCCAAAATTCTTCACTGCTGTTGCAAGAAGCTGATCAATAACCATAGGAGGTGGTTGCTTGTAGTCATTGTTGCTCAAGGGGATTCAACTACTGATTGACTCCAAGGGGGCGATTAGGGTAAAGGGCGTTTCTACATTTTTTTTTATACATGACAACACAAAAATGTTAGTCAGATCCAATCAACTGTTGTCTTCCCACGCAACACTACCATGTCCACCCAACTGGGTGGTAACAAAAATGAAATTACAACAAATTAACTGCTAAATTATGTTTATGTAGGAATACCGGTCATGTAAGAAAATGGTTCTTCAAGACTGTAACAATGTCAACTCAATGGAGACTTGGCAGGGGGGACTAAACCAAAAAACAACTGTCAAAAAAAGGGGTTAAGAAAAGGAGAACACTTTAATTCTTTTAATTGAATTTTTATTTTACAATATTTCAGTTTCAACTCAAATCTCCTATGTTAGGGTTTTCCTCAAATAAATAAAAACCTCCCTCTTTGGTGGTTTTACTTTACTGAATGGAAATTTTGTATTAAAAAAAAACACACAAACAATAATAAAAACATGAACAAAGAATATTACCTGGTGATGAGTTCCTGACCTTGTACTATTCTCAGCTACAAATGAACCACAAACAGATGAGCATATAGACTAGGGCTGTAATGCTTAAGAAACTGAAACTGACATTCATTAGCCCATGGTCCTGTTCACAGTTTGTACAACTTGAACTGTTTTTAGGATTTCTGATTCTATCACCCCCTACTGGTTTCGCCTACAGAGCTGTGTCAAGGAACAATGAGTTATTTTTCAAGGCATGTTTGTGTTACATTATTTTTTGGGAATAATTGGCCCAGCCTCGCTGGAGAATGACAGTGCTGTTAACCCCTTCACTCTCTAACGGCCACGCCTGGTCAGACTGGGCACCTGAAAATGCACGAACAGAGAACATGGTGGCCTTGTAGTCCTCTGACAACATGGCAGTACGTGAATCGTGGCGTGTCAGCAATGCATGATGCAGAGATGGTTGTCGTCATGTGAATCTGAGAAGTCACATGCTTGGCCTCCTCCTACTGAAGTCAGCAGGCAGAGTTGCTGCAGGAGATAAGCTAGTTCAGTTAACTTTGGGGTGGGGAAAAGGAGGACAAACATCAATCTAAAAACATGTAAAGAAAAAAAACTCACAAAGAGCAACACAAGGCTGTACCTGGGGACACGGATGCAATCCTCCACACTTGTAAGGCCCAGCTGTCCATCAGAGCCAAGACCCCAGGCAAACACCTGTCCCTTGTCATTCAGGGCCAGCGTGTGGGCCTCTCCACAGGACACACCCACAATGTTCTGAGCATCTAGGGCTCCTACCTGTTCTAAAGAAAGAGAGACAAAACCAGCCTTATGTCACACACAAACACACCTACACAAATGTTGGTCACAGGCCTTGACTCCAGTAAAATATGTGTAAAGTTATTATAAGTAACCCCCAACCACAATTAACAGTAACACAATGGTAAACTGAAGGCAAAGCTACGACAACCTGCCATTCAGTTCAGATTATTTTTATTGGTGTCAAACAATCATGCAGGAAACATTTTAAACACAAAATTACACACAAAAACGTGATAGTTCTGGGCACTGTCCACTGTTTTCTGATGTTTTATACACCACACGATTAATCAAAAAAATAACTGGCAGATTAATCAATAATGAAAGTAGTTGTTGAAGCTCTTGCTGAATCTCATTTAAACTTAAGAATCTGATGAATGCAGCAGTCATTTAGACTAGATAGGCAGTAGGCTGTATACACATAGCTTAATACGTGTGTCAACTAACTGTGCTTTAAAACAAAGCAACCTAACTTAAAACTTTTCATACTATTAGATATTAACAGCAATGCTGATTGTATATCAGTGACTGATAATGTATGATATTGATATTGTACTCATGCACAGCTTCTATAATGTGCGCTTAATGTTTTTTTCAGCAATGAAATGGCCCATGCCGTTTAACTCATTAAAGTGAAGTGTGTTGGTCTATATTTACATAGTGAAAACTATATAAAAGTATACCAAATAAAAATGTACGCTGACAAAAGGTAATTCATCTGGACTTCTGTGATTACCTGGTTTTTTCCGGGACTTCTCATGCCCCAGCTGGCCAAGGTCATTGCAGCCACAGGTGTACACAGTACCATCCCCTAGCAGAAAAGCTGTGTGCCGGAGGCCACAGCCAACATCACAGACCTTCTTCCCATTGAAGAAAGGGCAGTTCCTTGGTTCTACCACAATCTCTTCATCAATTCCACCCAAACCAAGCTGACCAAAAGAGGCATTTCCCCAACATAGCATGGCCACTGGCCTCACCCTAATGCTTCCTGCCCTCCTGGCTGTAGATGCTCAATGGGGTTGCAGCTCCTGTGAGCTAAGAAAATGACAAGGCATTCAGAATTTAAAAATGGGACCGCTGGGTGCAATATGTAGTAAAAACCCCTTCTTGGTGTTTGTGTGTGTGTGTGTGTACATATTCATATGGATATGATATCACCAGCATCAATTCAATGAAGATTAACTTACCTGTTAGTTTGAAAAACATTTTTTTCAGTTTTCACTCAACCCATAACCCTGAAAAGATGAGTGATGTTTTCCCCCCATAAACATTTGACATGGCCTCTGAATCTTGGAGATATGCTACAGCATCAAGAATGATTTTTAAAAAATAAGAAGGAACAAAACCTATAGCCACAAGCTGCTACACTCACTGAATGAATAAATAAATTGATCTGACACTATAGCTACATCACAATGCTTATTGGCTAGAGGAACTCATGTGGGCTGCTCTATCATGAGTTTTTGTGGAGCAGGTTTACAACAATTAACATACTTCATTTCAGGTTGGGAGAAAAAAGGGTAAACAACATATTCAAATAAGTGAAAGGTTCGAGAATGAAAGCTGACAGAATAGAATTGGTTAATCAATTTTAAAGCAAGGCATAAATACATAAATATGTCTTTGTATGAAGTCTTAATATAAACACATATAAAAGCATGTTTTTCTACAATTGCACTGTATGAATACTTAGTAAATATCTACATATTAGAAAGTACGTTTCAACAAATTGATAGACTATCTATAGTCTCTTAGTTGGAAAAAGGTTGGAAGGTGTAGGTGTGGGAGGGGGGGATGCTTTCCTTGAGGCATGGGAGGGAAGATGATACTGTCAAAATTTTGAATGTTTTTGAATAACCTAGGAGTTTCACATGGAGGATCCGACCCCACAGTATTGACATGATGAATTACCTGCCATACTGGTTAGATGTAGGCTACTGCTCCCCAATTCTGAGCATGACATATGACTTAATCTAACCTTCGTATGTTACAATTTTAATGTTGTAAAATGAATGGAACAAAATGAATTCTTAAGTAAGAGCAGCAGTGATGATGGCTTTTTCCAATGCTGTGTTTAATTTCATTGAGCTGGGAGATGGTAGATGGAAGGCTAAACATCTTCGCAATATTGACACACCTAGGAAACAAATGAAAACCTAGGAAGGTGTTGAAAAACGCCCTGAAGACTTTAAAGTGCAGTGCATTGGATACTGACTGGAGCCGTGCTCTTACTGGACTTTTAAGCCATTTTTAACCAGCAGGAGATGCATATGCTTTGTAGAACGATCAAAACCGTCCTGCACACGCTTATGTGCTAGAGGCAACTTCTTGATGGAGTTATCATTTTCTTACTGTATTTTCATCCCAACTAGGAAAAATACCACGAAAAAAGTGATCGCTCAAACGATAGTTTCTTACGTGCTAAATTCTGACTTGTTAGTTAGCTGCCTAAAATTGTCAGAGTAGTGTGTCAGTGCTTAGAGCTAGCTTGCTAACTTCAGCTCACTAAACAAGAACGTGAAAACGCCCAACTGGAGCGAACCGTTGGCAATGCATGGCCAAATACAGTTAAGAAATTCCAACACCGACAGTAACTGTATAGCTGATTAACTTGCTAAAGATGTTATTATTCACTGGCAAGCTAGTTAGGTATTTCACATTTAAAAAAATAAAAATCCCATAACATCAAACCAACTTTATTTAAAACATAAACACGACTACAGCCTGTTTAATGTTAATTTGTTGCGCAAAGATTAGCTATATGTAAATAGGTTGCAAAATTCAGCAGGGTGACTGCTGCTTTTTACATTGCTAACGATGCTACCGCTGCTTTGTTACACTTTACAGTGCATTAACGGTGCTAGCTACCTTTCAAAAACAGTTAAGTTACAATCCGGTAGAACGGACGCCAATTTACAGACAACACAGGCAAGTCTGTCAATACTGTTATTTTCGTTGGCCAGCTGTACAGTTTTCTTGGGATCTACAGACACAGAGAGCGAATGGTTAGCTGTCTTGCTAATTGATAGATTTTGCCATGTCACTCTTATTTTGACATAGCACTTCGTTCGCCAAATGGTTAGCCTGCTATCCACCATACGTCAAATATGTGTACACATGAGTTCAGGGTCTCTTACCTGTTGCTGTTCGCTTGTGGCTTCTCAATCTGTGGCACCACGCCGTTGCTAACTGGCTAGTTATTCTTTCTTTCACCGTAGTTAAAGATAGGCTAGCTTGCTAGCATTCAACTGTCCATCATCAGATCTTTCCACCCGCAAATGTTTCACATACCCGTTTGTTACGAGCTAGCTGTATTAACGAAACTACCTAACTCAGCAGTAGAAGTGGCCAGTCGATTCCACGACATTCTAGAAGCTTGGCTTATTAGCTAAAGCTACTTAGTCGAACCGCTATAAGTATAGCTAGCGACCTCACGCTGGTCCGGATGTGACGACATGGTAGACCATGGTGTCAAAGTACACAGCTCCGCTTCCAAAAAAAAAACAAAAAAAAAAAAAAAATTAGATCCGCAGAGCTAGGGGAAATAAACCAATGTTATATATCAAAATAAAAGCCCCAGACAATTAAATAATTACTGTGAGAATCGTCACTCGCGTGAAATTACACGAAAATAATTGAGGTTTAAAATTGGGTGATTGAACGCATTAATAAAAATGATATTTAAAGTTGGTCCTTGTTATTTATAAAACGATTGAGAGAAAATAGTAATCAATATATAGTGGATGGCAATGATGATTATTAATATTTGTATCCCAACATTGTACATTGTTTTGGATACTAGGGATGTTAGGGATACTAGTATTCTCATACCAACTTTTATTGATGTGGTACAGTTTTTTCTTTGTATGCAAAATGTGCCATTCAGTCCAGTGCATGCAATTTCCACATATGGAGACAATTAAATACCAGGACCATGCAGGACACATTTCCCATTTGAGACTCACTTGTTTTGGTTACTAGATAACCTTAGAGTAACCTTAACCCTACTTGTATTGATGTGGTACAGTATTTTTCATTGTATAGTTTAATATCTAAATTATTCATTGTCTGGTGTGTGCGTTTTGCCTATATTATGCCAATTAAATGCCAGAAACATTTCTTAAGCCACACCGCCCCAATCAAACTGTCTTGTTTTGGATAATATGGACATTCCTGAATATTCCCAACCCCATGTACAATGACACATGTAGTGCAGCTTCCTTTTCGTATGTCTGAATTTGACTGTGGATTGCCCCAGTTATGTATTTTGCATTTATGAATACACCACATCTTTCATTTTAAATGTGGACAAATGAGTGAGAAGCATCAGTTTTGTTGCTGTAATTAATTTGTTTTTTTTTTTGTTTATTGCAAGTTGTACATTTTGAAGAGGACTCTTATTGTGATAGTATTGCTCCAGAAGTACTTTTCCTAGCGCTGCTTGCAGAACATGGGTTGAGTAGGGTAGAGAAGGTTAGGTTAAAATCAGTTTGGCCATTGTAATATTTAACTCTTATTTGTTCACAGACAGTAGAAAACAATGGATCAAATCACAACTAAACAAAAAAATTCTGATTATTGTACCATACCATTCCAAAGTATTTTTGGATCCAGGGGCATGCTTGTTTTTTCTTCATGAAAAACAGGTTGTACCAAACGCAAGTTTAATTAAAGACAATAAGATTGAATCTATCTAGAGCATGCACCAAAAGGGCATTAAAAATATTACCATTATGAAAATAATAATCATTAGTTCAAACCTAATCTTCATTATAATCCATGTAAAAGTTTTTGTTAGAAACTAATTCCATTAATTAAAACAGAAAACTGAAGAATACAGTTATCATTAAACAGGAAAACTGTATCTAAAATAATGATGTTTTCCATTTGTTATTTGCTTTATTGTAGATGACTAAAAATTTCACTCTTTATTTCATGGAAATATTGCTTAAAATGAATTGATAAAATGTAAATTGATACTGTTTTGCCTATATGTGTACTGACATGCTCTTATCCCATCTTGCTCAAAAGTTGAGAACCCAATATTATCCAAGTGAGGGAATCTGAGTGGGCAGGACTTATAGCCTAACAATTGGAACAATTGTATGTATGTTTATGCTTATGATAATGATATCAAAACTACAGCTTTGACTAGACTTTAGTGTGTGACAGTATGTGTGAGACATTTCAGTGTGCATAAAACAAGCAATATTTGACAGCAAATTGTTCATTGTGCATTTATTGTTATATATACATACATATTATATGTTTATGCAATCATGATTCAAATTATCTAGTGTCATACACTTCCTTTTTTACAAAGCTGGATCGCTCATGTTCAATGTTTTAAGTCTAACCTGCTGTTACAACACATCTTTCATGATATTGCTTACAAAAAAGTAAACTCACAAGCAGCATTGTTTTATTGTCTCTCAAGAGACTTTGATTGCATTAACTTTACAAGGCATTTTAAATAAAGGGGAAATGTTTATGGTTTGCTGAATACTCACTCAGTTGTACAAGACCACCAAAACATTATCTGGATATTATTTTCCACCCTGTAGTATCTGGATACAGAGAAATGCTGTATTAGCTTAATTAATTGTTTAATGATGTGACTTCATCGACCCAGAATATTTATTTTTGTTTGTGTTTACTTTCTCTAACCACTTTCCAATCAGTAAAGAGAACATGAAATTGAATGTTGGTGCATTCTGCATTTGAATATAGAATGTGACCCATGTCCTGTCCATTTGGCTGCTGGCAGTCAATTTCTAGTTCAAAGCCTTGTGAGGCCTGTTTTTCTTTGATTCCTTTTAGCCAGTCGAGTAGTTTCAAGTCAGTGTTGATATTTCATTAGACTACTTTCTGTTGTTTTTGCTCTACAGGCACAGATGGACGTGTCATAAGAGCTTTGATCCATCAAGAATAAAAAAATCTCTGTGAGAACCAGATCCTCTGAGGGGTCAATGAATTATTTTCAGAAATAGGGAATGCACTCCAAACAATGAAAACATTTAGTTCTTTTATATCTTTACATCTATTTAGTATTTTTAGACATTAGTTAAAAAGTCATCAACAGCCTTGTACAACTTGTGCAGGACAAGTCTTTACATCCTCAACTTATGGTTACAATAGAACATGAGAGATATGCACACACCAGGTACAATGGTCATTTATGTCTTTGCCAGGTTCAGTCAAAGAACCAATAGCAAACAACACAAAAACCAAAAACAAAACCTTGAGCTCACAGAAATAGAACAAACTTTAAATTGACATGGAAAAATGAAATAAAATATGTGTACATTTCAGAGAAACAGGAAGCTATGAACCAAGAATAGCACTAGACAGAAGGATACAGACCAGATAAGAGTATATTGGCCTTTAAAGGGTAGAAGTTGTAAATGTTAAGTAGGTGGATTCTGATCAAGCAACATGTTAAAATGGCATGTGTTATTGTAGCCTACATGACCAGGAGTACCACTGTTTTTTGCTTTGTACCATACAAAACTCATTGCATTGTAGACTTCAATGTGGCCAAACTAAGAAAACAGGGGGAGTCTTATTTTATTCTATGAAAGTGTGATGCATTTACATATGTAAATAAAAGATAAGATTCAAATAAGAAAGATGAAGACTTAAAGGTAAGAGGTAAGGTAAAGGTAAGACTCTAGATATTTATCACTATTTCTCAGAGCTAGCCAGCTTAATTACTTTTCTTTTTAATTTTAACTTACTACAATAGTTTCTGTCCACTTGGCTACTAAATAATTTTCCTCAGAAATAGTTCTGTACGACCATCTGTTTCAATCCATTTTAAGTATTAATACGTTGTTGTTCGCTTGTTAATTTTAAACTTTGAGAAGCTTTTCCAGAATTTGAAAATTCCAGAACATTTTCAAGAAAACTGTGCTGTTTCTCATGAAAACATTGCTGCAGACAACAAGGGAATCCCGAGACAGGTTACAAGGACAAGCTTGGAAGAGCAAAACAATTTATGATATATGATATCTGAAGACAGACTTGTAGTAAGTGCCCATTACAAATCCCTAAAGTCATACAAAATAAAGCAGTAAATTATAAGGACACCATAACAGCATATAAGGATATTTTATAAAGAGGACAACAGTGTCTCTGTGTATAAAACATCGGAGCCTTCATATAAAAACTGGTTAGCCTTCATACATATGCATTTGCAAATACATTGTGAATGCAAACATAATTGTGTTGACAAGAGAGGGCACAAATTATGTAAGTGGATCCATACTGATCACACTGTAATGACACCTAATGCAATCAATGAAAAGATGAAAAAATGGAGTTGCTTCATATTTGATGCTCCAAGCTATAAACTATAAACCACACTATAGCTGTTGACCCACAAAAAACAACAGCTATAGTGCTGTACCAGGTACACACCAGGTACACACACACGCACACTCATACACAGGTAAGAAAGATGGGAGAAGTAATTTTTCTCCCAAATACCAATCCCCCAAGTACAGACAGTTGTGATTCAGTTTGCAAGAAAAAAGTTTTTTTAAGGAATCAGTACAATAGTGGAGATGAGATGTCTTCCACAGGGTGTAGGAAATGTGGAAATGGTAAATGATTTCTGGAAGAGAATGCAGCATGGGGCTTAGTTTTTAACACTTGCCCAGGGATACCATCTGGACCTGGCGTTATGCTGGTTTTATTTTTCCTGAGCTCAAATTCAATGTGGTTTATAGTTATTGTGGGTTCATTTGGGACTGAAACAAGACTGGAGCCAGACACTAACTTTAATTGCATGTCACATTCTGTTACACAGTCATGGATATCAAAGCTGGTGGAAAAACACATTCGGCAAAAAACGATCAGCTGTAGTTGCAGCAGAGGGATTGTTGACATAACTTGCCTATTTTCTCCACTTGTTGAGACAGCTCGAAGGTTTAGACACTGGCCCTTTTTTCAATAATTCTTCACATCATCCCTAAGCCACACCCACTATAGACAAATATCAACACTTCCTAAATGAAAAATGTTTTGGATTCTCACATATGTGACCGATAACATCTGAGTCATCCTTTGCAGGAAATACAAAGGAGCAGTTGTCTTTGCATTAAGTGGCCATCTTGGACATATTGGCCATAATTGTTTTTCATGTCAAACTCTTTCAAGGACCAGATCCTTGAAATTCAGACCACATTTTCTTCACACAATTGTGTCTCTATATTCTGAAAGATTTGTTTCCATGTCATTGCATATGATGGCCACACCCTGATTCCTTTGAAATTAAGCATTTGGCATTTAAAGTGTTATGGGCACTGTACTCAAATGAACAATCCTCTTATTACAAAAATGAAAATATTTGAAATCTACAAAGAATACACAGAAGCTCAATGCCTCACAGTCACTTTCCTGGAGCACCCTCATGTCCTCAGTCTTTTGTCAGACTTAATTATAATCCCTGAAGTATGTACAGCCATTATATGTTTTTATTCGACATTTCTAAATATCCCAGATTGATTTAAGAACTTTTAATCATTTGAAAGTTCTAATACACCTCATCTTTTAAATTTTGTAGAGTGGAGTGTCATGTGACTCCTTTACATTTTGTGTTAAATTTCATGTTCAATTGATTTAGTAATGAACCTTCAACTGAAGTCAATGTAAAATTGTCAATTTGTAAGTACAAACACCTAATCACAGAGAACCAGATGTACACACAAACTAAAATTTCAAAAATAAGGGAAATGGTAATGACAAACTTTAATTTCTCACCAGTTTCAGCACAACATTATTTAATTGAGACACATTTTCAACAATTTTACTTAATTGAGAGGCTGAAATGAAAACTAGCATACAGAGAAGTGCACTAGGAGCAAGATTGAAAATCCCTGCTGTACGTAATAGCTAAATTTTTAATTAAAGCCTGCCTTTTGTTTTGATGCCCATGTCCCATTGATTTGGTAGCATGTAGTCTACTGCACCAGTACAAACTTTTTTTGACATACACTAACCATTACATAGCACTGGTATTTTGAATGAAGGCTGACAGTTTGGTTATGAATAGTTCTCTTATATGGCCGCTACCATGACTATATTGTGATCATATCTTGAACAATAGTTGGTTAATGTACAGATCTTATAATCTATACTTCAAATCTTGCAATTATTTCCATAATATGGCTACCATTTGATAATTGCTGGGGAGTGCTTTTAATCACATAGTCTATGAGCCACATCACATATGCTAAATGTATGTGTTCATATGTGAAAGCCATTTCCATAACCTGTCACTTGCACCAGCCATCCAACTGTGACACAGATGCATTAGGAATGGAATGGAACTTACATGATTTATGCACTATATCCCAATTGAAAATGTCAGAGGCACATAACTTGCTACCTATGCTGCAGCACATTCCTTATCATTATAGTGCACAGCCATTCATATCTGCTTGTTTGTAAACTGCTATTTCTCTTCTCCTGCCACTCAAATAACCTTTTCATAAGTATTGCATAACATGGCATCACTTCAAGTTCATCAGAACTCAGGACCGGCAATTTGTTATGTCATTGCCTTGAGAACTGCACATGGAAAATATATGATAGACTGTCTGAAGGCTCTTTTTGCACTTATCTTTTATTTGCACAGCCTTTGAATCCTGCACATAGGTCCAAAATGTGACACCTCTTTGTTGTGTCAATTCAGACATGTTGGTTGTGTCATGGCCATATCGCAAATTGAAAATATACTCAGTCAGTTCTTCATAAATACCACTGTCTACACCTACAATGTGGCTCAGATCTCTAGATGTCAATTGCACAATAGCATCTATTACATGTGTCTACTTTATAATAGTTACGATGGCATTACTAGGTCCATTCTGTGTTTTCTTTGTTTAATCATTTCACATTAAATTTTACTTGTAAAAATGTAGTCACAATATCTATCTTAATATTTTTACATATGTTTTATCATAAATAAGCCATATGGATTAATATAAAAATTCTTCCAATGTACAATTTGGTGTAATAATAACATATTTATCAAATCTTTCATTTCTTTTCATTTGAAATACACAAAAACGTCTTGCACCACAACTTGTATGCATTTTATGTATTATGATGCAAGTGATGATACAGTACTGAAATGAATGTAATTGTTAATGAAATGATTATGTGCTGTATACGTTTGATCAAAGCACGTTCCAATGCACTTTGGCTAAAATGGTGTTTATTTTCTCTTAATGTATTGCTTGAGCACTCGGCAAATTTCAGTTTCTGCTCACAGATCATTTTTGTTCTGTTTGTAACCTTTTCAGACATGCTTTTCATTGCATTTATTTAGATGACATGTTAATGTAATTTTATCTGGTCAGTACAGTTCCGTGTAGTTTGGTAGGTGAGGATCATTTTCAATGATAGTACATAAGAGAGTCTTTCAGAAACACGTCTGTCACAGTAGTCTGAATACTTGCGCTAGATGGCAGAAGAGTCACGTTTTAGTTTTAAATCTCCATGCGCTGTCCAATGTACTTGGTGCAGTTCATACCGTAGGAATGCTGGACAAATCATTTTTGCCTTGGAGATCCTTCTGATATTAAATCTTTACATGAGAACAGTTTGTGAGAATATGTTCTGACAAATGTTTTAATGTTGTTTGTTGGCTTATTTCGTAATCAACCCTTTTCGTGTTCACGTTCCCTTACCATTTTACATATGGAACGATTTCAAGAGTGATCCGATGACGATGAAATTATTCCACGTTTTGTATACTGGTTAATTTTAATTCAGCGGTAAATTCCACATGCACATTGACGCGGACCAGTGGGTCTGGAAGTGGTGACATTGAGCTTGTTGATTCGGTGTGGTGTCTATTTCTAAATATAACGAGGCGTCCCCCCAAATCTGGCAACAAGACACACATTAATGAAACCGCTGTCAACAAAAATGTGGGATTTCATCGGTGACCCATTCCAAAAGTGGGGGAAACACGCCGATAAACACTGACATACGGATAATGAAATGGAAATAATATGCCAGTATTCCTCACGAATGCAAACAGAACGCACACATTCAACGGAAGACCTGTCTCTTGTGAATATCCCTACATTAGTTAAATTCGCATGCATCTTACCAAAATGCTTTGGTTTTTTTAAAGCAATAAAGCTGTGAAATTTGGTTAATCGTCCTAGCTGGAGTTTACGCGCACAAGGAGAATGATCGATACAGATAGAGGTTTTCTATGTTTGGAAACTGCTTTCATCGGTCATTACGCCTTAATCATATAATTTAATTATTGCTTATATGTATGATTAGTATGCTATGCCTTTGCACCTGTATGTAGGCTTGCTGGAATGGGTGATACTGGTCCCCGAAGTTGCAGTGCTCTCTGATTGCTTTACATTTCCCCTGTATCCTATGTGATGGTTGAGTCCAGATCCTTCTGCTGGCTATGGGCTGTCTCTTCTCTCCCCTCTCCTACTCTCTCCCACACATTCAGTCTCTCTTCTTGGATCAAGGAAGGCTCTTTGGGTCTCAGCTGTACAATCTCTTATCTCTGCAGTAGCCCTTCTTGATGATATGAGAGCTAATCTAGGCGAATCCCTTCACCATAGGCGTCACATCTTTTTTCCGAGGCTGGATCTCTATGCATTTTTGTGATCGCTGAAAATAAAGCCCAAGAAAATCCGTGGCTGCCTGGAATAACTGCGGACATGACTAAGATGGGAAAATTAAAACATCTATTGCTTATTTTCACAGGTCTGATTACCGCAGTTTACGGTAAGTTTGAAGCATTTTAATTATTTGGTTTTGACGCCTTTTTTACTCTTGGGATTGCGACTGTACGGAATGTCTGGTGTGGTACGCACAGTCGCAGGGAAAATCAATTTAGTTTGTTTTTACCTGTCTTCAAAACTTGCATCTACTTAGAAACATGGACGACCATTTGGCCGTAACGGTTTAGACTGACATTGCCGTTCGTCAGTTCAAGTTGTCTTGATTTCATTTTAAGGACGTCATTTGTTTCAGCACTGGCCTTTGAATGGCTGATACATATGCATTTATGTGAAATATGAATGTCAGCCTCATTCTTATTACATTTCAGATGAGACCGCGCTACATTGATGAATTTAATATATTCTGTAAGAGCAGTATATATGAGGACTCTGTAATTCGAAGAGACGTTCCCTGACTGAAAACAACGAAATGATTATAATTGTATTGCGGAGCCTAAAATGTTGATATTTCATTATTTGTGTCCAAGACTTCAGCTACTGCAAACGCTGTACGTAACCCTCTATAAAACATACATTCCTTCAATTTTGTGTTATAAATTTTAACTTGGATCCCTAAGATTTCGAGCGGCAGCTGTCGAAGACAGTGGCTTGGTTTATTTCATGTTCCATGCAACAGGAAAGTTGGGCAGAATGTTATCCTTCAGACGTGTTTAGACATATATAAACAACTTTAGTCAGAATGTGCGAATGTTTTTGTTTTGGCGTTTTCATTATAATGGTCATTAGTTGTTCTTCAACTAAATGTGTGGGCACTGTAGGCCCCGTAGAAAGAGCATTGTAGGTTGTATTGCCTACATTGGCTGAATACTAAAAAGACTGATTGCCACATAACGATGGACATTTAGTGAGTATTTAGTTTAAATGTCTTTATCAAATCAGAATAGGTGGTTAAGTAAAGCTTGCTGTCCACCCCGCAACAGGCATTATGAAATTACAGAAATCGTCCTCTCTTCTCAATTTGCAAGATGTCTGATTGCTGTCTGGAGAGCACCTTGACTTTTAGACAAGAAATTTCCTCTTCGATTTTAATTAATGTTGGCCTACGACTGAAACATATTCCAAGTTCTGCATATGCATGGCAGGGGAAGATGTAATCACGACAGTGTAATAAAGCCAAAAATAGGCTGGAGGGGGCAATATAACGACACATAGGCACCATTACAAGGGTATTTACCTCAACATAATGTACTGACTATTGGTATCACTGTAATGTTTTTGCCTGTGTGACAGTGGATGATGGCACACAGTATTTTTGACTAGGGTTTAAGAGGATACCATAGCAAAAAGATTGCAAGATCTGTCTACTTGGGAATGGCTGATGCTGCAAATGAAAAGGTATTTTTACATGAAAAGCAACAATGTACGCAAGCAACAACTTGCGATCTATCCTAATCTGTAGATCATTTCCAGACAATTCAGTCTGATAGACAGAATGTTTTTTTTTTCCAATTCACAGTGTCTGAGTGAAAGTAAATCATACTGCTGTCAATGTTAAGTACCTTGATTTGAGATTGTATAATGGCAGAGGTTAAATATTTCAATTGGATGCATTTGTGAATGTAATTGCCTCATTTCACATTAAGTCGACACTGTAAGCATTGGAATGTATATATTAGGGGAGGAGAGCCAGGACTCCATTGATAACAGCTTTGCTGTTCGGACAGTTACAATTCTACAATATGCCTTTGTTCACCTTCATTTATGTTGTGACATATTTATTTATTCATCCATTTTGTTTCACCTTTTGACCACCTTCACTCCCGTGCAATACTTTTAAGAATGTGAAGTGCCACTATAAACCATTATTCAGAGACTAGCTTTAAATTTACATTGTGCTCATCTATTTAAAGGACACGGTTTCCAATGGAATTAGTGATGCTTTAGGCATTTCTACTGGTTCCCGAGCTTGTGAAAGAATCATTAGTTTTGTCACAGCTGTGCCATCAGAGTTAATGACAATGACTGCTGCTATTCCTTGTTCAAAGGCATGTGGGGAGTTTGGGGGGACAAGCTTCAATTAATCTCGTTTTATCAGCCAGCATGTTACAAATCTACAGAAATATTCCATTATGCCTCATAACAAACTTCCACCATTCAGCAAAAAGGTCATCCACTTTTCTTCAACAGAGAACAACACCAGTGCAGTAAGCAAACTAGAGTGTTGCAGATGTTTCATTATTCAAATAGATGAACAGTGGGGCTATTTGGTGAATTCTATTTGTCTGTTAGCAATTGATCAAAATATTCATGTTTATAGTTCAGCCATGGTTTACTTGTGAACCATGCATGTACTAGAGTATGTGGAAATGACAGACTGGTACATATAACAGTATCTCTATCCACCAGGAGTTCAAAATATTTGGATTTCCTAGTTGCATCCAGATCTAAAATGCAAGATATGCAAGCCATCTGTCTATTATCATGCCTAAAGCATGCTTTCCTGAAATTTTGAATATTATATAGTTCTTTAGATATTGCCAGAAGGATAGCCTACCACATATGTCATTGTGGTAACTTAATTTAACAATGTAATGCCAGCAATGACCTACAACTTTAATAGTTCAGCAGAACTATAACATGCCAATTAAATGCCTTGGGGTTGATTCCAATTCCAAGACATCACACATCCATCAGACTGTAAGTACAAGCTATTCATGCAAAATGGTGCATGGGCACACTTGGACACAATCACACATTTTGTGGAGGGTGGAATTGAGTACAATTATAGTTACAGTCCTAGTGGTCAAACAAGGTTTTCCTTGTTTAATTATAAAGTAGACTTAAATAAGTTCAAATGTTGCCTTCTTCATAAGTACATAGAAATTAAACAGGAGAAGGAAGGGATTATTTCTAATAAGCGTAACTGCCACTTGTGGCATAAATTGGACTCATTAAGCAAATCATTTTATTTAAGGATGCCCTAATTTTTTACTATTATTTTGATAATGATTATGCATGATTTATTCTTTATTATTTTAACAGTGAGTGCATTGAAATGTTGTTCATCATGAATGTGTACTCTGATACTTTACCTGGTATTTTATAAAACTGAGGAAACATTCTCATTGCCATGGCAATTGTATCAGAAAAAGTTAGCCCTGATCTTCCAGTGACTGAAAGAATTGGCATTTTAACATTGAAGAGCTCCCTGGAAAATGTTGTAACTCATTGTAACAGTTAAGGTTTGCATTTTTGCACGTGTATTCAGCATTAGTTAAAACATAAAAACATAGAACATGGACCATTATCAATGCATATCAAACATGTATAATAAATGAAGACTATTTCAAAAATGTTTTATTTTTGAAACTGTCCATTTGGTCATACCATATACAAACTATAACTACAGCCTGAAATGGAAAAGTATGCATAAATGTGATAATGAAAGCAGGTTCATTTTATTTCCATACTCTGAACAGGTGTATCTTTATATAGTCTCCTAGGTTAAATTGAGTGTGTTTGTCCAGTAAAACATTCTATATAGCAATTTATTGTTAAAGTCTCCACATTTGGTGGAGACAACCAAATTCCAATTCATTTAATACCAGTAGCATTTTTATCAAAAGTATTGACTATTCTGTAGGATTATCACATAACAGTCTCTGGTTTCTTTTCAAAGTCTGATATCCTGCAGATCTTCTGCAATCTCAGAATTTATCCAACATCTGCTGAACCACGGGGGGCACTTGAGCAGGAATATGACATGAATTGGGCTGTAGATCATGGAACTCTAAAATGTATTCTTTTCTTTTGCACGGGTGGAAACCTGGGTATTGCCAGTGTCCACAGTCTGAACACAATGGATGGAGGAATAGGGGGTCATGGAGATTGATCAGAGTTCATTGTCCCTCTCACTTTGATGATGCTGAATAAATGAGGGCTTTGGTTGAAGAAAACCTTGTTATATCAGGATTACCTTCAAGCTACACCATTTTACTACAATTTTAGTGTCACGGGAACTGGCTAGCAGTAATATTGTATTTTTGAGCTCTGGATTGGTTGCTGTCAGTTTTTAAGAAGCATATCATAGTGTTGTCATTTAGAATGATAGTTAAGTATTTGTTATGTTCTTGTCTACATATATCAGATGGCTGTTACTAATGTTAGCATGTCACAGTAATTATAATCTATTCAATGTGTATGGTACAAAGATTACTGAATGAAGGGACTTATTGTTCATTTTATGAATATACTTCCAATGACCTGTAAATAAGTTGCCATTTTTGGGACTCATAATAGCTGTGACTTGTGTTTACTTAATCAAACAAAGGTGTTGTTAGATACTATCATTCCTGTATTGGCAAGAAACTGACCACCCTTGTACAAGATTGTCCAGGAGAAGGCGATGTCAGGCATCTTTAGGATCAGTACCTCTTTCTGAATAACCATGCAGTGTAAAACGTGGATGATATAACGGCCAAATTGCCTGTAATTGATTGAGAATGAAAGCATCTGAGAATATCTTGATAGTATAGATTAAAATTGTCCCTTGAATACATGCCGTTATTAATGCGACTCAGAATGTTTTTACATGGTGGCACATCATGTCCTCTTAACTGGGTTATGCATTTGTGATATATTGCATGCATTACCAAAGTCTGTTGCATTGGGTGATTTGTGCATTAAAACTTGCCAGTTGAACCAAAACATTACATTTTTTAAACTTATGTTTTATTGTATTTTGCTTTTAGTATGTATGTTGCTGAATCAGTTGACATGGCAAATTTTATATCTTGGCAACGCAAAGAGAACATAGTTCCAGAGTGCA
Source organism: Albula goreensis (assembly GCA_022829145.1). Lineage (NCBI taxonomy): Eukaryota > Metazoa > Chordata > Actinopteri > Albuliformes > Albulidae > Albula > Albula goreensis. Next base: position 23,066,717 of record CM040750.1, read on the forward strand.
ATAACATGTTGTAGGGAGAACTCTGGTGTTGTATGATGTTTGAGGTCTGGTGAGTATGAAGGGAAAGCCATATGAGTCTCTTTGCTCTTCCTTGGACTTCAAATAGGCCTGGCATAGGTTTGATACATGTCTAGGGTTATTGTCCTGCAAATAATGAAGACACACAACTTAAAGCTAGAGGGGATCAAGGCCACAGTTTGCCAGTATTCTTTTGACTCCTCCTTTACTAGCTGGAGTTGGTCTTTGTGTCTTTGATACAGATGCTGCTCTGTTTCATAAAGATGCTAACTTGGTGTAATGGTCTTCAGATGGTATTTTCACTGTAGGTCTTTCTGGTTTTGCTTTAGATGAAAATGAATTGGTGGTGAAAATCTTTTCAGCATGTATTCTGCTCTCCTCATAGAAATGTTTAATTCTGCTGCAGTTGGGATAGTGTTGGGATAGTGTTTCAGAACTCAGGAGAACAACGTGACTCTGAGCTGCTTCATTAAGCTCTTTTGACATTGTTGCAGCCTCTGGAAAATATTGTGAGATGAAAGTCAAAGTAGAAGCCCTTTTTTGAAGTAAAAGCCTTATTAGTAGCAACAATAAAGCATATAGGACCATTCATTTTGGCAATATGTGGTATTGGTTGTTAAAAGAGCAAACAATCCACTTATTAAATGGTGTGTGAACAAGATATTCAGATACATTTCAATTTCATTTTAGCATTTCTCAAAGCTACATTTTTTATTTGTGTCAGTTACAGATAATGCATCCTTGAATGAGAAGTATCAATTGAGTAAGAAAATTGTGTTAGTTTTTGATAAATATTTAAAAAAACATTTTATTGTCGCATGGTTGTAGACTCAAACTTCTGGATTCCACTGTGCGTATATGAAGAAAAACGACGAGGCAACATGCAGTTTTTTTTTGCTTTTTTTTTACTTTAGATATAAGTACAATTAATTTACTTCAATGTAAATTAAATTAGTCAATATGGACCAATGTAGAAACATTTTTATTCAATTTCTGCCCACAATATGCACAAACATGAGTTTGAACTGAAATATTCTTAGACATGATTGTCTTCAAAATAGCCTTTGATTTTAATTTCCACTAAACAAATTCTGGAAAGTCTGTCCAATCATTTTACAAAGAGGGAGGTGGAGGGATGGGAGTCAAATGGAAAGGTAATACTATTGTAACATTTAGTTGGCAAACTAAATGAACTCATCTATTTAATTAAAAAAAAACACTGGTAGCCTTTGTGCTGTAGTGTAAGTCAAATAGACACTAAACGTTCTAGAAATATAGCAAGAAGGACGAGATAGGCTTATGAATGTAATAAATCATGGCAATAAATGTTACTAAATTTATTCCTGATTTTTTTTAAACATGTGCACATGTGTGTTTCTGTGTGTTAAAAAATTATGTATATGAAAAGGCAATTCAACAAATAATTTCAACATCCAAATAACTGATGGGAGGATTGCAAGAGCAACTAATATCTTAGATCACCATTAAGAGATCACTTTCTTTTAGCTACTAATCTGTATATCTGATAAACTAACAATCATTTCATTACTTTTAAGTCTTACATAGTATTTTCAGACCAAAAAATGAGAAACATTAATGAGGAACAAACATTGGGCCTCATTTATCAAATGTGAGTCAAACAAATTTGATCGTAAATTGTTCGTAAATGCATTTACGCAAAAAATCTGAGATTTATCAAAGTTCCGTATATCAGTTTGTTCGTAGGATCCGAAGAAATTTCACGAGTGCTCTAAACTGCTCGTATTGTGTGCGTAAATGGAAAAACATGGCTTGTCTTTCATGTTGTAGCTTTTATTTTTCCACTCACTCATTTTTATTTAATTAAAAATGAGTAGCCAAATTTGGCAGTAATATAGTAACATTACAACAATTCAACGTATTATATAAAATCACTATTGGATTCAGCATTAAAACAGGCGATGCTTCATTTGTGTAATACTGATTAATAAAATGAATTAGTTTGCTTGAAGGCGCAAACTACTGTTCTTCTATAGAATCTTTACTTCTTCTTCTTATTATTATTCCTGGTTCTTAAAGACGTATCTCCTCCAACAGTTTTCAAGGTTGACATACCGAATTTGGCGTGAATATACTGGGCAGGTTGCTTGTATTTTTCTAAGCTATACGATACAAGCTTTAAAAAACGGCCTCCGTTGACTTCACATTGATGGAATGTTGAGCATGTTAATGTGGCTAACGTTACTAAGCAACAATTATTACTGCCGCTGCAATTTTAAGGTAGTTGAAAAAACTATCCAAAGAATACAGTATGTTTGCCGGTTAGCTACCTTACTGGACTTGACATTTTGAAATAATTTTCTGGATATAATGACACTGCAACGCTGTTCAGGTTTGATGATCTTAAATGACAATATCAGGTTTTGAACATAAAGTTCTGCTGTTCTTTGACTGCTTCTAGTACTTCTGCTGCTACTTTTTCAGTGCTTACTGTACCTTCTAAAAATGTATAAGTAATTTATAAGTATGTTAGTATGTTAAAACTTCTCGTAGGTAGCCTACATACTCTTCAAGCCCTCGGCAAGCAAATAGATTTTCTTTTGGAACTCTATATCTAGTTCTTGTTTGGAATTTTACATGAATTCCATAAAACACGTTAACGACATTTGCTGTAAATAAGGAAAAGAAACCATTGCTAAGGTCTTCGTTGCTATGGCTTACCTCGCTCTATTAGCTCTAAGAAAAACTTAAGCAGTCAACATGTCTCTGAAACGGCGCAGAAATAGGACAGTCGTAATACATTTACATTCTTATTTAATAAACATACGTTCTTATGCGATTGGACTAATATAGCCAGCTGATTGGGCCATTTACTGTGGAATTTGCAATCTAATTTTCTCCTGTGTTTGTTTGAAAAATAAATGTAAATATTGCAATTGTTGTTATTTTTATACAAGGTAAAATGACATTAGAGTTTGCGTTTGAAAAGGAGAGGGCCTGCAGAGTGTAGGGAAAGACAAGAGAGGGCACAGTATTATGGAGGATCCTAAATACATAATAGTTCTAATTTGAAAAAATTATTTCACTTGGGATTCGTTCCAAGTTGATTTAGGAAAAACATGATGGTCCCAACAATGTATCGCATGTGTCATTACCACTTTGGCCAACCATGCCCCCTTACGGGCCCGGGTGCAGCTGCCCCCCAGGATTTATGGCAACGATAAGGCTGGTATACAAAAATTTACCTTCAGAATTGGAGGGTGATTGATCCAAGACCTGGGGCAACAGATTGCGGTCAGCCTCCAGTTTCATGTCGAACCATTTTCTTTTTAGATGTTGCAGCGTATGCGGAACTTTTGACACCGAATTTACTGCAACAGTTATTTCTTGCCAGACTTTGGTCTTCACACTAAATTACTTACACTTCTGAACAAAGTATTTTTTAAAAATTCTATTTCCATTCACAAAACTTCAGTTGCCACTTCAGAACACTTTTTTTTCTTTTGCCATTTCTCTGCCATCTCTTTACATTGCCAGCAATGGTATTTCAGGGGCATTGATTTATGGTAATTGAAAATTTTGTGAACGTGCTTCTCATTTACGATTGATTGGTATTTATCAACATACTCACGAAATATGAACAAATGCTGTGTTTATGTGTGTTTGTTAAATTCGGCGGAATTTGTTAGTTTGTTTCCGTTGAGGTGTAAATTTATACACAGTTTTACTGTGAAAATATTGATAAATGATGCCCATTATTTGAAAGGCTGAACGCAGTGCTACATACACTCTTCTAATGGAAACATTCAGACTTTTAACTTTACATTACATTATACATTGTAGGCATTTAACAGATGATCTTAGAGTGACTTGACTTGTCATCAAACTTGTCATTAAACTCAGTTTAAGTTAACTGGTCAGTTTGGCTAAAGTGCTGCCAAGCTCCCCACGCAGTAATCTAAGTATGTCAAATTAAAAATCTGAACTGATTCCTATATTGCCTGCATCACAGCTCTGTCCCGGAAGTCTTAGCAATTTTTTTCCTGAAGTACAAGTCCACCATTAACCGGATAGAAAAATGTTTCTGTAATTCTTTGTAAGGCTCTGTACAAATTGCATTGCATTTGCCACTGTCAGTCACTTTTTGTTACCTTTTTCATTTTTAGTTGGCTTTTTCACATTTTCTCCCATGTTTTTGATGGGAACCTTCATGAATTTGTGTGTCTCTGCTACCCCATCTATAGGCCCACAGGGGGCACTGTAGCTGAGCATGTTCACTTTTTCTATCACTCCTTCTATACACTTGCCAGCAAGATGACAAGTGTTTTACACACAACAGCCCACACAGTGTACCACAGGGATTAAGATGGAAGGCATGTTATTTAGGATTTTCCCAGCACTTAAACATAAGCAAACCTCTTTTCTCAAGCGTTTCTCTCAAATGGAATTGATAATTGTACCAAAGTCTCCTGTTACTGTTGTGCCATTCGCACCCAAACAGAGGAACAATGTGCATAAACTTCAACATATTCTTCTGTGAGCCAGGGATTATATTTCACAATACAAATCACATGACATACAACAACAGAATTTGCACCAGTCAGAAAAGAGATGCATTTCATGTGGATTATAACTTGTCAGCAGGGTGTCCTGATGGGTAGCTAGCAGATGCATCGCAAGCAATAAAATTAAAGTCCCTGGTCAATTGAAAACCATCGTAGCCCTGTGGGATGGAGTCTTGGCCTTGTGAAATCCCTGGCCAGTTATGATGCTGTAGTTTTGTTGTTTCCTTGACAAATGGCAAGTTAAAGAAGTTGTGAAATTTTAACCACTTGAATGTACATCTGTCAGTGGCAGTCTGGAAATGAAACCCCTCTCCATCTGTCTGCTATGCATTGGTGTGTGAAAGAGTATTGCTGTATTCTCTTTCTGTTGATATTGCATTCATTTTTAATTCTTTTTAAATGGATAGAAGTCACTGAATCCTCCGCAGATATTGTAAATTATTTCTAACTAAATGTTGCCCCATGAGAATTCCATGCTGCGGAGAAGTTAGTGGAAATTATGCATTGTACTGAAAAGTATCGCTGAGGCAGGCCTTGAGCAGATTGCAAGAAAATGACTTTACATGAGTGACTTTTGAAAGTGGTAAGAGGGGGATTACGGTCTGAATATAAATCAAACTGGGAGGGGCATGCGGTGAGTCAGGAAAACGATAATGAAAGAGGATCAGGCACAATGCTGTTGGTGTAGCTTACCCAACCTCACATCCCATCTTGAGTGAGTAAGCATGACCGGTTTGGGCATGACAGTCACCACCACTTCCACTTTTCATAAGCATATTGTCTGGTGACTGAAAAGACAGTGTTAATGGCAGTAAGTTGCTGTACACCAATGCAAACCTACAAAGAATTCTGGGTAGAAGAGGCATGCCTCCAGCTAGATCTAAATAAGCAAGGTAGTTGAATGCACACATTTGGTATGAGGCAGCATTAGTCACTGTATTAGTAGCCTTCAGTAAAGAATTGTTTTTTGTCTCTGAAACAGAGGATAAGTCATCACAATCCATGTTTCTTTGTCCTGATCACAATCCAACTAGTCTAATATCTGAATGGGGTAGTTACTGAATAATTTATCCCTTCCTGTGTGCTGGGTAACCTTGCATTTACCTCCTCTCCTGCTTTAACTGGCTAGCTGGCCCTGTTTGATCAGCTACTCAATGACTCACAACCCTGGCCTTCCATATGTTGTGTTTGTTTGTATTGTCATCAACAGGGGACAGTGGCTCCTGGCTGGCTGGATATATTGTGTCTGTATTTTTATTTCTTTCCTGAGGTTTAATTGAGATGTTGTTTTTGAACTTGAGTAAACTGCAATCTTTGGAATGATTATTTTCACAGGATGTTTTGGTTTAAGTTCTGCTATGCAAAAATATGAACCCCATTATGGGCAGCAGAGAAAACTAGCTTGCTAGTATTTTCATACAAGACAACATCTAGCAATGCAATAATTTTATGTAGTGGTATTATGATATCAGTTTTGCTACCTAAAACTTGCTAATTAACATCTTCAGTTATGCTTCAGAGAATCTTTAGTTCACATTGATACCTTACCCCACTTACATAAATTCAACTATATCATAACAGGATGCAAATGAGATCCTGTCAGGAGATTTATGTGGAGTTTCGATGCTCAGAAAAGTTGTATGATATCTCATTTTCAAGCTAAAATAATCAAAGTTGTTGTTGAAATTTTTGTTCAGTAGTTGTGTGTATACATATGTATATGTATGGTTGCAGTCAACATTGTTCTTACGGGTAATTATCTGGCACAGTGTAAACTCTGTGATATAAGGTGATGTCATCATAGATAGCCTAACCATTTTTCACTGAACAATAAGGGCAACTCTGAGACACTGTCCCTTGGACATACCTTTGTCTTTAATTTGTACGTCTGTGAATTCAGAATTAACCATAATTATTGAGATTAGTAAAACGGTGTTTAAGGATTAGTGTAAAAACAGGTTTGATTCTAATGCGTGTTTTATATTTTGTGTCAGCGTTTATTTAATTTAGAAAAAAAATAAAAATGTATCTACTCTATGATCTGTGAAGTAAGCAATTAGATAAATAAAGTGTCATGTTTAAGATGGTAACAGCAGTCTGTCTGAAAATGGCTAAAATTAGAACAGCTTCCCTTCTGCCTGTTTTGGACGGGATTATGCATGACAATGGAGACAGCATGCCATTTGGGGATGCATAGAATTTATCACTGATTTTTTATCTTGGAATCACTGGAGCATTGGAAATAACCTGACAAGCTGTACGATTTAAAAAAATATGACTCACTGGCCAAATCATTGCGGCCAACCAGGCATCCTGCTGAAATAACTAACTAAACAAAAAATACCTGCAAAATATTTTCTGACGGGATGCACTAACATTAGAATTAGATAATAAACAGTGGAACTGCTGTTTCAATATGCAGTATAAAGAATTAAGCATCGTGGATCAGGACTTCCCAAGAATTGCTTGGAAGCTAAGTCAATCCATGTCACTAAACAGGTCAACACGAGGTAGCAAGTCCATGGTGAGAGTTCTTTGGAAAAGCCAGTGTGTTGGGCAGAAATCACTACTGTGAACATGTTTAGCTGAAAAGGGGCAGACAATCCCATCCCTACATGTTACTTATGTCAGAAACTTATGATGCAGCAGGGAGCAAGGCCAAGGTTGACTTTGAAGCCACCATGTGATTTTGTGTGAAAGATGATCATTTGGCATTGGCTAAGTGTGTGTGTTAGTTATGGTCATAAAAAGCTTATTGCTGAAAGCACAGCCATTTGGAGTGGGACAGTTTGGGTCCTTGAATGGTTTACATCAGGTGGCAGGACTTTGTCTCCCTCCTTGAGACAAAGGCCTTCTAGATGAGGAAATAAATACTGCAAATCCTAAACAGAGAAATGGATGAAATGCAGTCCTTGGATCTTGTGAGTCTTGAAGTGGTAACAAAAGGTACAATAAACTGAAATCATGAAATTTCTAGGCCATTGATATAACAAAATAGAAAAGTGTGTGTGAGTGTTTGTATACTTGCACCTCCGTAACTATAGAAAACATATGGCAACACATTTGTGAAGGTCTGTTTATGTTGATGTTAAAAAAGGAAACACACATTCTACACATGCAGCTTAAGTCAACCTGGATGTATTTTAGGTTTAAATGCACCAAAAGATGAATCTTATTTTCTCTTGAGAATTTCCATTTCACTGTCACACTAGAACAGCGGTAACAAATAATTGAATAAATGCTTGTGTCGTACCTTAAATTTTTCCCCCTTTTATTCTAAAATGGAAATAGTGCCTCCAACTTAACCTAGTATGCAGTTTTCTTCTTTGTGTTGTTGCCATAGTAACCACTTCACCAGTTGTCAAATGTTGTCAGATGTATTGAGGATGGCAGTGTAGTGTACTTGGGCAAAAGAACGATTCTACTGGTCTTACAATTCTTATTATTTTAAAATACAGAAATTGAAAAACTGAAACACAGCAAGTGGTAAAATTGTCTAAAATGCATTTGAAATTTTCTTAAATAATTCATAAGAAATTATTTTGTGTTGTTTTCAGTGCTTTCCCAATCAGTGCCTGTCAAGTTAATGCTTATGATAATGCCTTTTCTTCCTTAATATTTATTGGAAATGTATTTATTTGAATGCATTTAAATATATTGATTGACAGAAACTCGTTTTCCTATAGCTAGATTAAGTGCAATTCTCAGGAGAATATAGATCTTTGGTAACTGCGATCTTTCTCCAGAAACCAATTAACTAAGCTTACTTGGGTTACAGCTTCCTTTTAAAAACTTAGACTGAAAGGCTACAATGGCTGTGTTGGGCTGGACAGGTATGTGGAATTTTATGTTAGTCATAGCATGTTGGACAGGTGTAGTCTGTTCATGTTAAGCACTTTATTGGATAGGTTGATGCTTGTTTCAAACATTGCCTGAGTCCCTATCTACCCTCCTAGCTCTTAAATTGGCAAAATTTGTATGTGTTAGTGTTAATAGCATTCCATTTCATTGCAAGTCTACTGGCTAATTTTGAAATGTTGAATTTGAATGTATAATCCCTCTGACTGTGTAGTGTTAGCAACAGCATCTCATTTAAGCCATAGCAGGCAATGCAGATATTAAATTTAAATGTTCTGTGAATTTGCTGCACAATTTTTCAGATATTGAGTATGATTACACCCATCACACCATTAGCCTTAAACTACTATGAATCTTAGTATTTTATGAGGCTACGTAATGAGAATGTCAGATTAGAAAGAAAGGTAATTTTTTTTCTCTTTTTGAACCACTGTCATAATCAACAAATCTGAACAAGGGAAACACGTGAATATTTGGGATGGAGGGGGAAATATTCTCCTACTTGTAACAAAGTGAAGGGAAATCCTGATAATGCAAACAATGAGAGCACCAAAGAACATAAACCTATTGTTTAACACACCAGTTGCAGTCATGTCCAGGACATTGTAATGATCTGTCATGGTTGAACTGATGGTTTAACGTCAGCAATTTCTAAATTAAATTCACAACTACTTGAGAATGGTCACAAGCTTATTACAAATGCCTGTGAGATGCAAGATTGAAATCTTAGGTATGCTGTCATTTGGGACAGCCATTGGGTGCCAGGAGTTAACACAATGATTGAAAAATTGTCACTAACCATTTGTAACAACATGGCCATGTAAGATATAAAGGATGGCAGGCATTTGTTCTATGCTGAATAAGAGTTAGATTAGACCAACTGAAGTCAGCAGAGTGCAAAATAATTTGAAATGATCTTAGGTTCTTAGTTACTAGCAATCATCAAGGCATAGGTATCTGTTATTCTATTTAATTCAGTAAAATTGAATGTTTTCCATCAAGTCATTGTACTATTTGAGCTATTCTAGGTAGTATGCTCCATTTAGCTGCAAATTTGTGTTGTACATGCTGGGGTTTAGCAGATACTATTTGAACAGATCATTTGAAAGTGGAGGGCCAACATTACTGCCAAAGGTTCATTATTCACACATAGATGAGGCTAATTATGTACGCACATTCTGCAATTCTTTAAATAACTGCCTTGAATTAATCCAAAGACATGAACATTAATTGCGTAGATTGAGCACCTGCATGTATCGGTTGAAGGGTTTGTAGGTCAGAACACACTGACATTCTTGTTTCACATATAATTGTAGTCTTATCTGTGTTGATTGGTGGTCATTAACTATTTCTAATCTGGATGGCACCCATGGATGAAGTGGCAGCTGTGGCTGACTTAGACCTTCCGCTGCTCACTCAGAAATACACTGGCATCCCATGGGCCCTTGAAAACCTTGGACGTGCTTGACTTTGAACATGGAAAATTCAAGGTTTAGAAACTGCTCAGATTTTGAGCAGAGTGCTTAAATGGGTGTCGTATTTCACTTGGTTTATATGCATTTTAGAAAAAAAAAACCCTGTGGCAGCGAAAATCGTTAATTTGTTGTGAAAACTGTTGTTAATTTGACAATTTCTGGATCAATATTCTGCTTTTCAGATCATTTAGTTTCTCTGATAAACCCATCTGAAAGTTTGAGTTAAAGTCTTGTCAATGGTTTACAATAAGGCTCATATTAAAAATAAGCTGCATGAACATTTTAAGTTAACCTTGAAGGTCCTGTGAAATCCTACAAAATTAGCTGTACTGTAGGAAGCTGGAAATGCAACTTGAATAAACAATGGTTGAATAACAACGCTTTGGTGTAAATCAAACCTGCTTTTTGCAAACTGCAGTAATAAGTAAATGCCTAATTCTCAAAAGACATGGCACTAACACAACATTAAACATTTCTTTACATGATGTATCTCCCAAAAAAGATCTATTTTGAATTTAAACTCAGTTATGAATGATTATTTTGGTGATTGCTCTACATGACAAACTGTTATCTGACACATGGATTAAGTCAAAGTAACAGGCTAATTTTGTTAAGTCAAAACTGTAATATCTGCAAAGCTTATTTTATATTGTGTAAAAGTTTCTTTTATGATGACATATGAGTTTGTATTGAGTTCCCAGACAAATGCAGTCTTATTCAACACTGAACATAATGGCTGTAAATGTTGTGTTTCTGGAATTAATTTGTTTTTGTGAATTAATCCAGACCTGCACTTAAGTGCATTTTCTGCTGAAGACTCTCACTCTTGCCATGATGAGTTACATGAGAAATTCATTGTATTTCTGAATTCTAGTCTTTTTATGCCCCTCAGACTGCAACACTATGTTTGATATAATGTTGAGGTTTCTCAGTCAAAAAGGCAATGATGCTTCATTTAAATATTTAAAGATTCATGTCAACAATTGGAAGATAAAAATGTAGCTGTATAAAACTGGATTTTATGTAGCATAAAGCTGGTGTTATAGTACTTCTCTTTAAGGGTTGAATCCACATGACGAGTTACTTAAGAGCAAGTTACAACATTAATGGGTGTTCAATGGGGGCCACATTTCTTAATAAGAACTTCCATGTGCCCCTGTGCAAATACAGATATTTACAGTCACTAAAGCAATTCGGTAGCAACTAAACTGTGGTGATGTCCAATCCACTCCAACCATAATGGGTATACTGTAGTTGTTGATGAGTAAGTCAAAGTTACAATGGCCAAACATGAGAATTTCAATGGCCATGAGAAGGTGAGAACTGTTTTGCAATAGAATTCTGTGATTGACAGAATACACTGAATGCTTATCTGAAGTTGAGGTCTTCTCTGCCACTGGCTCTTCTACATTCTCAATTAATCCATCTGAACTGCCTCCTGCATGCCAGCGTTAATGCAGTTTTATAATTGCTTGGCTTGGTCTTCAATTCCAAAGAAATATCTCCCGATTTCCCCCCTGCTCATTTTATTTTTAGCACTGAGACAAGGAGAGCCACCCAATCAGCAGAATATTATGAGTACATGATTGGGATACAAAAGTCAGTAGCTGGAGACATTAAAATGCACTTGTTTTCCTTGCTATCCATTGTAGGATTTTGGGGGGAATGGATGTGGACAATCTTATGAATTTAATTTATTTTGGACTTTCAAGTGTACTGAACTACCAGTGATAAAACAAATCTAGCCCTGCGTTCCAATGGAAGGAAGACAGTGAATTCCTAGTGCACAATAATGTATTCACACCTATATAGTTTCTGTCATATTTGTAAAAGTTCCTGGTATTCAGAGAGCTGATGCTGACTTGGATCCAGTCAATATTTGTCCTCAACTAAAAATATGAAAAAAGCTCCACCATCATCAGAATGAACTAAAATGTGCTTGCTAAAAATGATAAATTAATGACTGCTGTGACTCAAAGTTAAGGACAAATGCTGAATGGATCCATGCCTGTTAAAGTAAAGCATGGGCCTTGCTGTTTTTGCCCTGATTTGTACCTTTTGAGTCTTATTCCTACTGAAACCAGAGTTCATAGTCTCTGAAAATGTAATGTCATACATAGTAATGTATCAAGTGCCCACAGGTGAGAATTGATTTTATGAGCTACTTCAAGGTTGTAAGTGAAACTTTAGAAGGACTAAACTTGTTATCAAATTGAGTTCTGTGTTGGGTTAGGAACAGTAAAAGACTTGTTAATATAATATAACAGTCATTTTCTCTTGGCCTTTTCTAACAAGCTGTGAATTAATAAAACATTTTCTAGAATTATCTTTCTTTATTTCTAATCATCTTGTGGGCGAGCACCATTGACCAGTGGGTGGCACCATGTGGCTGGCAAACTGTTGGGGAGTTCAGAGGTTGTGACACAACACTCCCTGAGGCTGAAACCTCTGGGCTGAATTCAGTTAGTAATAATAATTATTATTATTTAATCACATAATACAGAAAATCACCATTGTTACAACAGTTGATGATATGTATCATTGGGTTGAAGATATTTGTATTCAATGTAGTCATAGATGGAAGCCACCAGGCAATTTCCTTGAAACTTCGAAATAGTCTGCAATAAGTCTGCAAAAGAAAAACTGATTTATTTATGTATTTATTACAGCTGTGACACAGTGATCCTGCTTAGAAAGTTCCTGAACAGATGGCATGACATTCTTTCTCCAGCTAGTTTCATGGACTCCTATGTCACCACTCTTCATTTCATGAAGGACTGGACTTTAAATCGATGGACTTTAAAATCCTAAAAGAGATGCAACAATTAACATATTCTCTGATAGGCTATGATGAGTTGGTTCATAACCAATACAGAAATCTATCGATGATGGCAAATAGCATAGTTGCCAAGAAGGCAAAAAACATACTTTCATCCATTTGAAACAGTATATTTATACACAGTAATTTGCATATTTAATAATTTATAAACATGAAGGATGTGCTTACCTTGTGGTTTTGCAAGACTGTAAGAGTTTTACCGTTTAATTTTTACCATTTTATTTTTTTACCAGGCATAATTAACTACATATGATTCTGACTTACCACCCCCCAATAAAGTCAAAGAAAAACATCAAGGAATTTAATGGTTATTCAATCTTAATTATTAATTGGCTTAAATGCAAAAAGAAATACAGGATAAATTTATGCCAAGGCAAAGATATAATGTGAAGTATGGAAAATTAGTTTTTTGCAGAACAGTCAAACTGAGACACTGATAAAGATGACAAGCATAAAGAAATAATGCCATGTCTAACTCAGTGTTACCAGAAGTTTTGACTTCAATAAGACAGCATTTGCACAACATTAGGAAGCTTTGCAAAAAAATAATTAGGTCAATTTAAACTTTATACATTTTGGATACATCTTGAATACTTTTTGAAACTTGTTATAGATAGTGATTGCAATCAGGATTTAAAAGTTGTCTACATTCATGGTGCTGCAAAGCTCGCTGTGAATCCTATTGCTATATTCATATGCTATTTTCAACCATGACTCAGACTTTAGAGAAAGAAAATAAAAGTGTGTTCACAAAACCACTCCTGTAGAAACATATGTAGCCCTACATTAGAAAGGCTCCTGTAAGAATGTCACATTTGGATCACACTGACCATTTGATCCATTTATTCCTTCATTCCACATGTGAGCCATATGAAAAGGAATTGTCACCTTAGATTGCCTTACAATATTGCAAGATATTAATATATAAGCTAATCAATATAAGATAAGTGGGCCAAGCTGAATTTTTCATTAACCTCAGTGCCCCTAATTTAACTGTATTGTAAGGCACATATTTACTGTTATCTGAGCTTGTGGTCTCTTTTATTTGTTAGCCATTAATGTTTTGTTATGAGTTTGGCATATCAGGGTTGCCTCAGAATTTGAAAGGTAAACTGTTGTCTCATATCTTAAGTTCTGAGTAAATTGTTTAATTATGTGTAACTTCAGCTATTGTGCAACAGCCTAGTGCGATGGTAGTCTGTCATGAAGCCCCACATATGCAGGCAGACTACTGGTGAGCATTTATGCCTTTTGCAGTTCTCCTGTTTTCAATATAAATTTTTCTTTTACATCTTGTCTGGGACTTCCATATGTCCATAAGAAAATGAAAGCACTAAACATTTCATTTCACAGGTATTTATGCTAGGTGTTATATTGGTGCAGTGCAATTTAAACTCAGTTTGCAGTTTGTAGTTACTTATAACTGACATCCTTCTAGTTCTTGCCCATCTTTCTGTTTCATAATAATGGAAAGCATTCATATACTCCTTTTCAGTCCATGACCTGAAATTGATTTACAGTGAATATGTGAAACTCACCTCAACCAGCTCCTATGTACTATGTAAAGCTAGTAAAGTAGGATTCACGTATGGTCCATGGTGGTCTCAGGCTGTTTCTTCATGTGATTTGGACTATATTTTAAAGATCAGCTGTATCCGTTTTTAGGACTAAATCTACCCATAATAAAATACTGCAGTATGATGAGTACAAATGCAGACATGCAGGCTCACTGAAGCCACAATCAGTGTGAATTTAACTACCAATTTAACATTACTTGTTATGCAAAGTAGGTAATCACTCAGACACACCATATTCTTGTGATTGGTGGCACATGCATTGCAAAATGAAATGGACAGTCAATTATGTGGTCAAAATCATGATACATTTAGAATTTTGAAGAAAAGAAACAGGATTACCAAAAAAACACACTTTAAAAGGAATTACCTTTCCATTTCAAATATTACAGCTGAAGAAAGCTAGCATGCACAGCAGGGGCATGCCAGTATAAAGATTTTAATATCCACAGGCAAAGAACACAGGAAAATACAATCCACTGGCACACATGACTGTACTGCAGCTTCAGTAGTCTATTCAGTCCGAGTAAGAGTTACACTAGATTTCCAAACAGAAAGTACGAGGATAAAAGTTAGAAAATAGATTAATGTGATTTATGGACAAAATAAGAAAGAAATATGATCAATGTTATAACATTGATATATACAGGGCAATAAATAGATAAAAATTAATTAAAACAAAACAAAACCATACACTGGAAAATCAGAGCAAAACATGAGTACCTGCTATTTCCCTGTTCTTGACAATGTATTGTAACATTGTTTCAGTGTATTAGTCCATTATAGTTGAATTTTTATGGTTAACAGGTTATCCAGCATGCATTTGAAGCTCTGTGTTCAGCTCAAGCAAATAAATATTTGATATTAATGGCACATATTTTACCTGTCAAAGCACGAACTCGCCTGAGTAATTGAACCAAGCAGCATAGGACTCAAATTCATCTACATACTGTTTAGATCTATGATCTATGTGACATGATTTACAGTTAACAGAAAAGGTTTAAAGGCAAGCACACAAGAACAACATTAGAATTCTCAACTGAGGATTTATTGTGGTTCTTCATTGTGCTGTATTTGCACAAATATGTATTGTGCTCAAAAATCAATCCTGAAAGGTCGTAAAACTTCCGCATAAATATGAGGCTTGCACATAATATTGGCTTTAGTACATTTGGCAGAATATTTAATGGTCCTTGATTCCCTCCAGTTTTATTGCATTCAACATAATTGTATATATGAGTGTGAAGAAGCATACCATGTATCACTTTCAAAAGTCTGTGATATCTCCACCCCTCAGACACAACTCTTGTAAAGATAATATTCTCATTGTCAATACTGACCTGGCCAAGAGTTCTGAGCACTCCTAGGACCTGTGACAGATAACAACAATATGATGACATTTGTACAGATGTTCAATACTACAGATGATTATAGATGAATACTATGGATGATTATATAATGCATAAAATGTTTTGCATGAGCACAGAATGTTTTCCTTTTTGAAAGTATTTGCAGTCAAGTTGAACCTTGTTGAATAAGCTTCAGTCCTGAGTGGGATGGCAGGTTGTAGGAAGGGTGGCTGGTGTGGAGCATTGAAATGAAAGGTGAGAAGCAGGAATAGCTTGACAGTTGACTTCAGATGACACTAGGCCTCTGTGGAGGCAAAACCAAGGGCAAAACCTTTTATTGAAAGAGAAACTGCTCAAAATATGAAAAAAGGAAAAAAAGCAGAGCTTGGGGTGAGAAACTGACAGGCATAGTCACATGAAAGGACATGGAGAATGAAAGGGAATTTTAAAGGAACTATAAGCAAGTAGTTAACTTGAAGTCTGACTCTGAAAATTCACACTTTTGTGATGCAAAATCATGGATTTATGCCACTGCAGATCTTTGGAAGTGTTTAGAGCTCATTTCGAATGCAAAGGAGATGAGGTTATTTACTGACGATTGGAGGGTCCTGTGATGAATTTCTCTCTTTCCAGCTAATAATTTGGTTCTCTTCATAGCAAAATCTATGGGAGTAAGTAATTTCCTGGGGTGGTTTAAGTTCTGAGAATGAAATGACCTTCCTGTCTGAATGTTTCACAAAACAAACAACCCCTTTACCTCATTTTAAGAATCTCCTTTAGATGCCCAAGCAGTAAAGGTGTATAGGGACTAAACTGAGCACAGTGATCACTGTAAGCTCAAATCATTTGTAGGTAGTATGCAAATGTCATACTCATCTGGTGTAGGTCAATTTTGTATCAAATATATTGTTTAAAGACTGTTGTCCATATTACGTAAGTATGCAAGATTTTACTGTATACCATGACCAATAGAAGAGCAAATTGTTCCTTAAAACTTTCAGTGTTTCTTATAACATAAGAATGATCTTCTTGGGGGTGCTAGACTGATTTATATGGAATTTGGCATGCATGACCTTTACATTGCCCTTTTATCAAGACTCTTCAGACATTTATAGTGGGCATCAAACAATGCTCTCTATAAACCAATTACATTTCTGCAAAATTTCCTGGCCAAATGATTGTGTAAACTCACCCTTATGTTGTTTTAGGAATAAATGAAGTGAATTGTATTGGCACTGTAAATGATGGTGATTGTAAGTGTATCACATGACATTTTTGGGATAGTTTATATGGATCTGATGCAGTATAAATTTGAACACTGTACATGTTTACCCTTTTCCTTTTTACCTATATGTTTATGAAACATGTTTAAACTGCCTATTAACAAAGTAACACTCAAAACAAGGTTAATCCACACAGGAGAAGCCTTTTGACCCATAACTGTCTCACTGTTGCATTCACTGCTCATAACTATATTTAGTCTTCTGGACAAAACTGGGTTCAAAGTCTATTGTTCTCGTAATGTATTTTTAGGTGTTCAGACTGGAAGCCTATTGTTCCTGTTACTTGTTTTTATTCTTCTTTTAATAACTCATTTGTGTTTTATCTGACCTAGATGAGACTTTGAGTTCCTATCTTGCATACTACGCTGATGTGCATAATTTTATTTAATCACAGTGGTCAGGCTTTGCCCACACACAATATGGCAGAAAAATCTCACAGTGCTATTAAAGGATGTTGTAGCAGCACAAATGAAGATTGCCTGTGTCACCATCTTGCCATCTGGAACCATTCCATAGCTATTCCAGAGCACCTCACCTCACTTTCACCTTTGGGTGTAGCAAAGAGATTCGTAATGCAGCGTGACTTGGTTAGGCATATCAGAGATGGCCACTGGCCGGGTGACAAGCCTTAGCAGCCATGATGAGCAGCATGGGTGTTCTTTAATCTGAGAAAGCACTGTTATTGCCTCTAATATTTTACTCATATGGCCAACATTTCACAAATCTTCATAACATGGTATTCGAGATGCCACTTTGATACCAAAACAGAGATATACTGCCTTACATGATTTGGGGGTGCATTTTTAGTGTGGTATATACCGTGTTTCCCCAAAAATAAGACAGGGCTTATTATATAAGTATATTCATTTTCACTCCAAATGTCGCACTAGGGCTTATGTTCAGGGGAGATCTTATTTTTTCATGTACCGTACAACAATCTACATTTACTCAAAATGTAAAACAATTTAAGCTGTATTGCATTTGCAAGGGCAAATGTTTGAATATCAGCCCTGCGAACAACCAAAGCCTTTCCTCTCCTTTCAGCAACCCATTCACAGATGACGTCTTCCAGCTCAGAAAATAATGGTTGCCAACATGATCCACACTTGCGTTTCTTAGCATTTCCCTCGTCCACCTGTTGACTGAGTTTATTGTAGTCTACTCGCCATTTTCGAACCATTCAGAGATCCAAATTCTTCTCTTTGCAGAAAGCAGAAAGATTCTTGCCTTGGGATGCTTCCACGATTCCTTTCTTGTACTCGATGGAATAACTCTTTCTTCTTGCACTCATCTTGTCTTGGGGTCTAATGACTTGAGCAAATTTTCCCACATTCTGTCCCCGATTGTGACATCACCGGAACTCCCGAATGCATGTACTTGCCAATATACAGCTGGATTGTGGGTAAATTACCCCGAAACTCTGGCGTTTAAGGGAATATTATTTGAAAACCCCTTTTTGCTGAAGGTGTTAACTAGGGCTTATTTTAGGGATAGGGCTTATATTACAATCATCCTGAAAAATCATGGTAGGTCTTATTTTCTGGTTAGGACTTATTTTTGGGGGAACACAGTATAAAGATTTTCATGGAAACTTATTCTCCTGATCTGTGTCATGTGTCCTCTTCATTTGCATATGGTATGTGGTACATGCCTATTTCTGTTACCTAAAAAAACAGTATGAGACATTATATTACAGTTTGGCCTGGGAACCTATGAGGACATTAGATTGTGCTTCGTCATACTTGCAAATCTTGGCATATTCATTGGTTATTGAGCTGCTGTTATGGTACATATGTGGTTGCCAAGATATTTCTCTACATGTGTGAATTATACAGTGTGTGACTCAGTGCAACACCCAGTGCAGGGTTGTAAAAGAGGATACACCTCAGCAGGTGGTCCACCCTCAGTTATATGAGACCAGGGGGCAATGAAACAGGAAGGGGAAGAGGCACAAGAAAAGGATCCAATCCTCAGTACTTCTATGTGGTAATCCATTTACCCACAACCCACTAGAGGCAAGTACACTGGCCTGCTCGGCACACATTATGACAACAGCCATGCAGGTCTCCAGAGCGCAAGAGCACTGCTGAGCAGATGACTCGAACAGAGGGACATAGTGGTGGAAGCTGAAAGGTTATTAGCTTCATTAGTACTACAATAGGAAGTGCTCACCCAAAAGAACACTGTTGTGCTAGACCCCCCAGATATGACCCACTTTGGCCTCCCTCTGTTTGTGTGTAGCCACCTGAGCAGAAGGTTTTACTGTTGCCTGCAGGAGTAGGTGCTTTTTAATGGACCCCTACTTCTGAAAGTTACAGAGGAGAGGTTTATTTTAAACTTTTATTTCCAATAGGTTGTATAGTTTCTTTTCGTTTAATGATTATCTTTTTGTATCTCTGATAAGATGATAAGAAAGCAGGTATGACATTTACCTGTTTGCCTTGTGTAATGTTTTATACAATTGTGTCTGGATTTTTGCCATTTAACTTGTCGCATAGAACATACAAGAATCATACAAATAATAGATTAAATCTTTCTTTCAACCAGTATGTTTAGTGGTCATTATGGAAAGCTTTTTTCGTATTTTTTTCCAAATGACAGACTTTAGCAAGACTCTGAAGACATGTCCCTTTATCTCAGTATGATAGTATTGTGTGGTTTTTTTTTCAATAAAAATGATAATAATGATATATTTTAATGTGATAATATTTTAGTTAGATTTTACACTTTTGGGTATGTTTTTTTCAGAAACTGAAAAAACTGTTGACCATGACCCAGTCATGACCTACCTCTAACTCTACCTCTAAATATATGTTCTTGTATAAAGCTATGTTTTTGCTCACATTAAGACACCTTAATTTGCATTAAACAGTCTACTATTTGGTTGCTCTGGGGTGAATATAAAATTCAAAGGGGGGCACTACTGTACAGTATTTTTTCATAGTTTTTGTCAGTTCAACCCTTCTCATGATCCACAGTTTGTGCCTTGGGCACCCAAGAGCATCTGTTCATAGTACATGACCTGGCAACTTAAGGCATGCAGTAGCCATATAAGCCAACTCTCACGACCGGTGTGTGACAGCCTGCCTTCTTACATACTTGTTTTGTACATTTCCCCCATGTGAATACATTTTTATCAGAACCAGTATAATGTATAATGACCACACATGTGGAAACTATCATTTGCTATGTTTCTCACTGCTGATTGTCACTAACCACATGTGGTCTATGCTATCAAAGGACTATATAATCAACATAATTTTAATACACAAACCTGCAGGAGCCAGGCTGGTTAGGGAATGGCACGAGCAAGGTATAAAACACATGTGCCTACCATAGGCCTAGCAAGTTTATCCACTATTTATTTTGGGTGAGGTTGACCTAATTGTTACCTCACCAATATTAACCTCTGGAAGCAATTTGAAAAGGTCTCCCGGCTGCAAAATGGACAGCTGCAGCACGAACATATGCCTTGCCTACAAACACTACCATATTGTCACATGCAATATGGATCACTTTCATTTTCCTGTAATGACTACATTTGTCTCTAAACAGAAGCAGAATTGTACGTGTGTGTGTGTGTGTGTGTGTGTGTGTGTGTGTGTGTGTGTGTGTGTGTGTGTGTGTGTGTGTGTATATATATATATATATATATAAGATGTAGCTTATTGATATAAAATTGCATATAAAAATAATTCAATACACCAGGCATAAAAGTATACCATCTCAGTGCTAGCTGAAAGTTCAGTTGTCTCATTGATCTTATTTTTATTTCTGTCTCTAAAAATCAGTTTTTCCTAAAACCTCTACTCTGGAAGGTGGAGGAAGAGGTGTAAGTGGGACTGAAAAATCTCCCTCCAAGGCATCCATTATCTGGTCTCTTCTGTTGTCTTCTCTGCCTAAACCTAAGGGTGTCAACAGGATATATCTGTACAATTGCTCAAAACTCAGAAATGCCATTTTGCAGTGGATAACTATTACAAGGGAATGTAACCAAAAATGAATGCTCTCTGGCCCAGAGTTCTTACAGGAGTAATGTAGGAAAACTGCATTGCATTGCACTAAACACAAGGGTGTGCTTTGGGAAGTGAAACAACATGTCTTTTGTCCTTTCAACATCTGACATATGAAATTTCACATTCCAGTTATCCAGTGTGTGGTTCTGGGAATCTGAATAGTGGTTTGGTATCCATGCTTACCCACGTGAAAAGAGAGGTCTGTTGTCATAACAAATGCATATAGGTGCAGTGACCATTCCGTGCTGACAGTGGACATGTGGATGAGTTGTTCATTATATCAGTGTGGTAAATGAGCTCCAACACAATTATAATAAGCCTTTGTAAAGTAAAGAAGACAAAACATGTTGCCAGAATTAAATCTGTCTTTTATCTTGGGAGTTAGGTAAGCCTCCAGGGTGCTACTTAGCATGCAACATAGTAATTATATAATTAATTTCCTACACCAGCCATCCACAGACAATGTATTTAACATTGAATTGTGGCTGTATTTCATACATACATACACACACACACACACACACACACACACACACACATAGGCGTCATTTACACTGGGGACATGTCTCCACCACTTTTTGAAAACCTTTAGTTAGTTGAACCCGTCGTTGTCCCCACCACTTTTCAAAACAAACTGACGCCCATGTATATACAGTATTTTAAACCAATACCAAAACCTATTTACATTTTTACTTGTAATCTATGTGATGGTGCATTTCCTGATGAGTATGTTTAAATAATACATTGACAAGATGCAACCACTAATGATGGTTTAGCGTTTGGTAACATGCTTACTGAGCCCTGCATTACCTGACTTGCATGTGGCAAATGAATATATTCAAATATCAGCATACACATATGTTCAGATGTGCTATAATAACATGAGTATGTTCTAATAACAAATAGACAAGATACACATAATAATGATGACTGACTTCTAAGACCCAAGATGTTCTGGTGCATCCATGATTTTATTTTAGTTTTGAGTCTCTTCTCTTGCTTCTCTTACACTCCCACCGCCCCCTCCTGCAGTAACTAAGAAATGCATGTTCTGGCATGCTCTTTAAAATCATCAGGAGCCTGAGTTAATGTGGGCGAATTCGGAAAGAAATGTTTCCACTCTTAATGCTCTTGCTAGAGTGCTAGTGTTAGGTGTTAGAGCATTCCTCTTTGGTTTTGCTTTGTCAATGAACCGACTAACTGTGAACTGAACTTTGTGTTTCTGTCACATGTAACAGCTCCCCCATGTGTGTGGCAAAGAATGTCTTTATTAATGTAGTCCCAACCTTTGCACAGATCCATAAGTTTGGGATCTGTGTGTGTGTATATATACACACACACACACACACACACACACACACACACATATATATATATTAGCCTCCCAAAGTATAGCACAGCCTTCATGAAGCCGCTTTTGCTGACAGCCTAATGAAGGCATTGGTATTGGCTCATGCCATTGGGCCTTTTTGTTGTGGAGTTTGCTCACAATTTACTGTTGTATCTATTTTAATGCTCTGGTGGAATCTCACAACCCTCAAAATGATTTTTGATGACCCCTAACACATGCAGGATATTGAGGTAGAGTTGTACTTTTCTTTTTTATTGGGTAACCATATTATTTACAAAATATTCTCATTCCCCTCCCCTAGCACCAACCCGGTGACCAATGTGAACGCCTCTCCCTCATGTCCCCTATTTGTGGTTTGTAATGTTCTGATTTCCACTGTCCAAGTCATTAGGGAGTTCTCCTCTTGTTCTCACTGACTCACGCTGCTGGTTCCTTTTACTGACGCTTGCAATGCTCACATCCTCTTGATGAGTGTCAGCTAGTCATGATTCATCTTTATCTCCGAGCAGAATGCAGAGCGAGTCCCAGACAGCATGATACGTGTTTAACCTCAGATTACACCTCTTGTCCGTCTGTTTATTCACACCACTGCATTCAAAATGAAGATGTCTCCTTTTGACTTACAGAAAAGAAGGTACAAGAAGACCATGTTGTCATGATGTCATCAGGCTTCTCACCCAGTGAAGTCTTTAAGTGGTTGGCCAGAACTGCATATGCACTCCAAATGGCAGCTAAAATGACAGCATGCTCAGTGACAGCAAGAGCTTTGAAACAGTTTACTGTTACTCTTTAGTTTGTTCTAATTTCAGTATCCAAGGGCTTATTTTGACAGCAAGATTGTATATTATCAGTAGCAGTCAACACATGTTCATGCATGTAAAGCCTCTGCTTCATAACATGTTTTGTTATTTTGGAATTGGGAGGGTTTAGGGTGTTTATTACAGATTCTACTGCCCAATGTTCAGTTCCCATTTGAGGTCAGAGAAATTGGGTTTTCTGTACCTGTTTTATTCATTAAAATTCCCTAAAACATTATCACTCATTTGTTTTAAAAATATACACACTCGCTAGACCAACCTGCAGTTGTTTCCACACCAACAACTGAAGCTAAGCAGGCTTGGGTATGTTTCTTACTAAGAAAAATGTAGTTGCTGATGAAAATTCTGTTGCTGTT
The DNA here is from genome assembly GCA_022829145.1 of Albula goreensis. Taxonomy (NCBI): domain Eukaryota; kingdom Metazoa; phylum Chordata; class Actinopteri; order Albuliformes; family Albulidae; genus Albula; species Albula goreensis. Next base: position 23,090,198 of record CM040750.1, read on the forward strand.
AAACAGCCAGATTTTTTATGATTTTTTTTTTTTTTTACTGCAGACACATTCGCATTCAGCAGGCTAGCTGTTTGTTCTTTGTGTAATAAGAATAAGCATTAGCATTTAGTTATCTAGCAAGGTAGCAGAATGTGGCATTTTCTTCCCCTAAACAAGATGGACAGCAACCATGGGGTAACCCTCATAATACTTTGGTATGTACTGGCATTGTGGTGTGTCATTATAATACATTGATACATCAGTGATTTTAAAGAATCTTTACAGTTAATGTTTTTATAAATAAAGTTTACTGCAGTCTTACGGATGTACAGTTTAATGTGCATAGATGTGACTGATTATACTGTTTGTTCAAGATTGTGATGCCGAGCTTTTTAATTTATGTATCTCCCCAGTGAAAGCTGACAAAAACCCTCCTCGAAGGCAATTCCCTCTGAGTAAGCAACGCTTCATTTTTATGATGAAAAGTTTAAATCTTTTTTTGGCACAAGCACCCAAGGATTATTTTGCAAGGTTCTTTTTTCATATTATTTCTTATCTGGAGCTTGCATTGATTACTTCTTTTGGTCTTAAGCTCCTTGGTGTCTCTGGGAAAAATGTCCTTGAAAATGTGTGCATGCTGTGGGAAATAAAGATTGTTTCAGTGAATAAGACTTTGTCCAGAAAGTATGCTTATGGACACAATGTGGTGCTGCTAGGTAGGAAGATGAAATGTAAACATGTGTGGAGTGGAGGTCTGGTGCCTGACATTTGTACAGTAAGTGCCAATTAGTCAAGGAGATAGTGAGGATGTACTGACATGCTCATTCGCTGTAGAAGGTACTGAAGTGGTCTACAAGGTGTGGAGAGGGTCTAACAGATCTGGCAGCTTCCAGGGACCCTCACAAACATAACAGAGTACTAAATGGAAGTACTAAAATGGAAATAAATAATTCATCTTGACTTTCAAATAAAATTGAAAGTAAACCTTGTTTGGTTAACAGATTTTCAATATTGTGATCTTTACAATTATTAAAGTATTATATTTCACTAAATGCCTTTCTACGTAGATCCATGATATGGATACATAATTTCTAAGACATTTAATCCACCAATGAATTAACTGGCCAATGCATTTAAGCCTGTAGAGGGTGGTGGATAAAGGTGTCGAACATGAAACATTTTATTCAATAGGGTGTCTTCAGCTGGATCATCACTTTAGGTGGCCTAAAGGTTAAAATTTTGGGAAACCTTGGCCATAGTGGCAGCCACTACAGAAATGACTCAGCCTCCACAAATATGAGTAATTTTAAGCTGGGACAGTGTATGCACATATCTACATCATACCTGTGAAAAAGACTTAATGAATAATGATGTAAGTAATGGAGTCATGGAGGTCATTTTATTTTCAAATGTAGCCTTTCTGCCTTCATATCAGCTATGTTGTTACTGTTCATTAGTTTCTCATTTATAGTGTTGCAGATATCAGATCACATTTTTAGCTTTCATTTCAACCTAAAGAAATCTACCTTTATATACACAGTTTTTTTTTTGTATTTGAAACTTCTTTGCCACATGCTTTACATTTTCTTTTATTTTGTTGCATTTTTTATTGCATTGCAATATAGGTCAAATATAACTGGGTCTAGGAGTCATGGTTGGGAAAATTAATAGTACAGATTAATTATGGTTAATATCAAAATTCACACGATTGCATTCAACTATAGTTAATTACCTACTAATAAATACAGTAGGTGCCCTATTGTTATACTGAATTTAATAATACTGAATGACATTTAATAATACTTTATTCATGTGCAGTATCTTACTGGTGGTGGCTAAACTGATTATAGGCCCACTGGCATACCTAGTATTTGGTACCTTACCAACCAAGCAAAGATGTAATGTTTTTCTGTGACTGGTAAATGCATTTTTCATGCATTTATTTAACATTTAAAACAATTGCTGGCACCATAGTCTCTTGTCTGTCTTTGGGATATAGACATGAGATGACCATTGGTCATAACGCACAACCACTCTGGCTGTCTGATATTTTCACACAAATGTCATTAAAGAGTGTGATAGTCTTCATGTATTTAATTTCACATTTGGCAGATCCATTGAGTGTTTGTGTTCAATGGACTGCACCATTAAATAGTTAAGGTTATTGCTGTCTATCTAGATGTGCAGTAGACTCATCTAAAATTCTTTTGTTGAAACTGAAGTAGCAGCACTGTTGCTAAATAATTGTGTCATAACAAATACTTTCTAACTAAACTCAAATATGGTTATTTTACCTTAGACTGTACATTTTACTATATTCAAGTTATTTTAAGGAAAAAATGTAAAGACAAAAAAAACTAATGCGGGTTGGCTATTAATCTCACCTTTCAGTATGGAATTAATGGCAATTCAGCCAATTTGGCTGAAAAGCCAGAGCTGGCAGCATTTGTGCATATGAGACAGGAAAAGAGTGGGATGCCAACAAATCAAAGAATTTTACAGATTTAAGGATGTGTTTTAAAACAATGCCATTAAATGCATAGTTATTTAATACTTTATAAGCTATATAAGTTCTATAAAATGATTGAAAGTAAACCTGACCAGTGGACACAAGGTACATTTATGTAAGACATCTCTTCAAGATATGCATGAGACCAATTATAAAAATATAATTTGTCTGTCAATAAATATACAGAAGATGCTTTCTTAACAAAAACTGTAAAACAACAATCCAGTGATAAATACAGTTGGTAAAGAGGTTTTAGATGAATGAATGTCTGAGTGCATGTTTAGACTACACATTGATGAGAATGACATTATTTGTGGTGTGAAGGTACAAAGCTAATCTTCTTCACACACAGTATGGAAAACACATTCATGACAGCAGCTGTTACTCCACTGTGCAGCTGATTGTGACCATGGCTTTAAAGAAACAGTTGCAAACTGAAATGTGTGCAAACTGCTGAGCGGATTTAAGGGAGAAACATGACACTTCTTTCAATTATATTATCGCCACTTCAGCACATTTTTGTGTTTTTGGAGTCTTTTCATACAGAACTGCTTCCTAATCAAAAGCTTTTCTGAACAGGAATTAGAGGTTTTGTTAAAATTGCAGGTGTTTCACAATGACCCTCCCTCTGTAACGCTGTTTTAAGATCAGACATCAAATGACTGGCTTTTCCATGTTGTTTTCAAGTGCATAAAAAATCAAAGGATCAGATGTGAACAACATAACCATTATAATTGTGTAATTACCACTGTCTCAGCCAGATTATCGGTGCTTTGTGTACAAACACAAGCTCTAAACAGGAATGTCTCCAAATCACAGGGTACACACACCCGTTTATATTTTTAAAATGGTGTGTGGATTTTCAGTCTTTAACAAACAAAGCATCTGTAGAAAGTATGCTGCTGGCCTGTACTGGATACAATTGTGCTAATATATTGATTAATACTGACTTTATTTCAGGAAATATATACAAACATATTTCAATGTAGAATAGATTCTCTATATACTGTAAGTAATTAACTCTGAGATAGTTTTGTGGGTATGTCTTCAGCAGTTAATTCTGCCTTGTTTATACAGGTTAAATGGTCCAGTCTTTAAGAACTAGATTGAATGTAAAGTTGTTCAACCTGGATGCCACTTTAAACCGCAGTAACGTGGAAAAAAACATTGTAAATAAATAAAAATATCTTCTTGTTAGTTACAGATGTGAACCTCGTTGGAAGCAGCAAACATGTGTGTTATTAACCATGTTATTTGCACATTGGCCATGCTGGCTTAATAGTCTTACCCACTTAAATGGCGAGGTATTTGTAGAACTGGTCATCAGAAAGGATGATGTCGTCAGTAGGAGGTGAATAATGGGGTTCTGGTTAATTAGATCAGATAGAAGCTGCCGCAGATTCATAAATCAGGTGGACAGATGGGCAGGTCACTCTTAGATGAATCATTACCTTGTGCACAGGTTAGTAAGTGGCAGTGCTTCTTAAGCCACAAATAAGCTGTTGTGTCTTTGACTGACAAAGCAATGCCTTTACACAACAATGAATCGTACTAATATCCCCATCCTAATATTCCTTTTGATAAATGTGGGCAATTAATGGCCAGTTAATTTCTAAAACCAAACGTCCTATAATCATAATGCGTACAGCATTAAGGACCCGATATAGCCCAGCACCAGTGCAGAAACCAATGTTTTGGTAATGCCTTTCTCAAAGGACCACTGGGAAGAGAACAAGAGGGACAGTTATGTTATTGCATTATGTTTGCATATGACATATCAACCTAAGTTAACCATTCAATTATTTAGCTTTTTAATTGTTAAGGGAGCATTACACTTTGGTAATACTCACATGTCATTTTCTTACCTGTTGTGTCTTCATGTGAAATGACAAGTTTTACATGGATGGAGTTCTTTATATGTGTTGGAGGCATGGTTTTGAGGTTGTTTTGTGAATTGAATGGAACTAAATCTGCAGTCAGTGGTAAACAAATCTGAACTGAGAAGCTGCTGCAAGGACTCCCAATGCTGAAGGCCTTAGCCCCAGCCCTCCACATAGGCTCAAACACATGTACCACTTTTTTTAGTTGTCAATTCTGGCTAATGTATAACAATATGAAACATTTTATTTTCACTGCGCATAATACGTTTCTCTCTATCTATCTAATGTCGAAAAGGCACAAACATTTAGTGAAACAAAACTTTAGTTGATGATAATCAGAGAAAAAGTATTTATTTACTCCATGAATGAAACATTTTGACATTATCAGCCAGTAGCATTGGTCATGGTGTTTAATGTAAAGTCAAGGGCATCAAATGCCTCAGATGATAACATATCCTTCCATAAAATCATCCAACAACATCCACTGAAAATGTACAATTTGTTTGTGCTGTCTTGGACCCTGTAAAGATAAAAACATGCCCAGGAACACATAAATAAATGCATAAACATACACACATACATGCAAGCACGCATGTGCGCGCACACACACACACACACACACACATTCACACAGGGCTTGCATGGTGATACATGCCTTTTTCAGCAATGATGCCAGATACAAGTTAATGAACAGCAAGTGGCCCTGGTGTAATTAACAAAGACATCCACACCAGTCTGCACATGCTGGCTTCCTCAGTATCATCTGCTAATATGAAAAAATATTTCAATTCACCAGTGACTGTGGGGAAGGCTGCTGTCCTGCTGCGTGACTGCTAAATGAAAGAAAACAAGTTGCATGTCTGTGTGCTTGAAATTTGCCTTGGGATGACTCCAGGGAAATACGTAATTCCCAGCACAGGTACCGCGCTGTCCATTGAAACTCAACATCCTTTAATTAAATCCCAGACCTTCCTTGGGGAACCTTACATTAAAATAGAAGAGAATTTTTGATACAACGACAGGCTCTGAATTTCTAGTTCTTATTTAAGTCCTATCCATTAGCTTGTTAATTAGCTTTGGGTGAAAGACAAATTCACAATCACAATACTGGATACATCCTGGAGATAATACCACCAAGGACAGAAATCTCTTGGCTCCAGGCAGCGATCATTCTTGGCTTTTACAGTTGCTTTGTTCTGGAAACTCAGCAATGAGCAAACCTGCAGAATTAAGAATCACATCAATGAAGCACCTTAAAATTACTCCAGGATTATTCTCTTTCTTACTATTTCTTAGAATTATTTATGAAATGCACATTCATTCCTACACTTTCAAGTGGAATGTTTAGGCAATTTCTCTGAAGATGAGCTTGACAATTTCTATGCTATATTATACAAATATATAAAATACAATTTATATAATTATGTAAAATACAAAGCCAAACATGGGGTGCTGGGTGACAGGTGGCTGCTGAGACTCTGGTTTCCTGGGTATGGATGTACTCTATTGAATCCTGACTGTACAAACACAAATAAGCATTTAAAATAGTAAACAATTGAAAAAAAAAAAAAACTGGGGAAAAAAGCCAGGCATGAGGTGACAGGAGACCCAGAGCCAGGGAGAACATGTCCTTGAACTGCTAACTCAATTTAGCATTTTCCAGCTGCAGGTCAACCCCTAATTAATGGAGGACAGAATTAGCAAGGTTTCAGAAACAGAAGCATCAACACATGTGTCAGAGACAGAGAGCCCCCCTAAATCCCCATGACTCATTTGTGGTGTCGGAAGCCAAATGCTGCCATAGAAGGAAGCAATGCCCTACTAATAAAGTAGCTACTTGCTTTTGAAATAACTGCTTTTTCATTATATCTTTCATTATATGTATCAGCTTTTGTATTGGCCTTTCACAATTACGTGTACTATTTGGATGTGTTGAAATGTAGTTTTACGTGTGTGACATATATTTTCAATTGAAGATTGTCAGGGTGGAGACAAATATGGTATTTGGCTAGAAGCTTATTTTGACCTATGGAATTTCTGCATTTTTGAAAACAGGTCAGATTTGTCTTGGTGAAAAAGTCATTTTACTGAACCCAGCTAAGTCTGATTGCTTTGTATTTTTATGGCAGCTTCACAGTTTTGACTGAATCAAGGCCAATATCTGGTTTGTTTAATGCTTCAGTTTTCTGTGTATTGTACTTTGAATATCATATGATTAAATCATATAAGAACAGTGTGGTGATGTTGATAAAGATTAAGGAATATTTAATGAGTAGAATAGAACATTGAGCTCATCTAAGCTTATTATTTGAGAAATGTCAGACTCTACTTGATTCTCATGTCTAGATGCAATTGTAATGTCTGTGGCCTATATTCCTCTACTGATCCAAGTAAAACTGTCACCAAGGTCATGGTTAATAGAAAAATATGTATAAAGGAGAGGAAAGCCAAAGACATTTTAGACCTCAGAAATAATCGCTAGGTTCAAACTTTGATGGCCATTGATAGACAGCTAAAAAGAAAGAAATCATACTTGTATTATTAAAAGTACTGAGGGAATATTGTTAGCCGAGTACATGCTCATTTCAGTGTAAAAGTTTTTAACAGACTGTTTTTAACAGTTATCAGTTGAAAGGGAGACACTTACTTCCCCAGTATATTCACATTAATCCAGGTAATGAAATAATGAATGAAGCTAATGATTGTATTCGTCATTTGTTAAGCTTTAGCTCAGCAGCGTCTGTATGTTTTGGCTGAAAATGAGTGTGAAGTTAATTCATGTGTTATTTATAGGTGCACTTAAAGAGTCAGTGATGTTAAAAGGTTTTCCCCCACTATCCTAAGCATTAAAATGTATTAAAACATCAGAAGGAAATCCAAGATAAAGACCTACTGTTACACTAAGTCAGCGGTTTCCAAACTCGGTCATAGGGACCAGGAGTGTGTGTTGTCATTTGTTACAGCTCCAGATCAATTAATGTGTTTAAGTTGCTTGTCCTTAATACAGCACAGGTTTAGATTGCTGTCATTTGCTATGCCATCCCACATTTTCCACAATTTTGTTTCAATAACCCAGGCATAAACCCGTTCAGCAGCTAGGCCTGTAAAGACCTCACCTTCTAGCATATAATTGAATTATTTAAAACATTTTAAATGGTTCTAAGGGAATCAGTTGTCATGCAGCACATTATGGCAGATGGAAGCATGAGTTGATGTGATTGATTAAAAATCCTTGTATGTTAATATGTGGTATTCATTCTTAATGGATTTCATACATATTACTGACATAGTATGGCATTAAGAGGGGAAAATCGTCTTTCAGCTGACATTGTAAGTGGCATTGTAAGAACAATTAGCAGCTTGTTGCAAATGAGAGGTTGAATTGCAGTGTGAACGAAAACCTGCATACACGGTTAGCCCCCAGGAACGAGTTTGGAAACCACTTCTGTAATTGACCAAAAAACATATCACCCTATTAAAACACACAACGTAGCATCAATGTCTCCATGGTGATTCAGGCTGATAGTGTGTGTCTTATTCTTATTCAGAACTTTCTGGAAGTTGGTTTGTGCGACAGTGACCTGTATTGAGGATTGTGTTGAATATTCTGTCATTTATATTTCCTGGTATTACACAAAGGTAATTAAAAACATAGTAATGCCATAACTACAAGCTCTTCTGTTGTCTTTTACTACTATTTCATGAGGAAATTATTAATTTTGTGTTACTGGAAAAGAGTTAATAGATTGAATTGTCTTTCTAAATCACATTACATAGAAGGTACTTGTACACAATGGATGTTTGTTCCCTGGCAAATAACAACACACATGTTATTACACAAGCTACATTTGAATATTAGATGCAAAGAAACATGCTCTTCTGTATATCTCCTGCTCATAGCATATGGGATACAGTGAAATTTTGTTATGTTTCTATATAACATGCTGAACATTAAGAGTACCTATGCAAATTCCCCAAGTTCCCACAGGTTGGGCTGAGACTTATCCATTTCCGTAGCCGTGTTATTTTTTCCACAGTGCTTTCATGTAAATTTTGCGTATTTTGTAAGATTTTTTTTTTCTTCAGGGCAAAACATGTTTGTATTTATTCAAAATATCAAGGAATTTCTCATAATTTATTTAATTGAAAGAACTAACAGGAAAATCGCTGATATTTGGAACACTTCTTGGGTATCATATTGCAAACATAACCAAAAGTACCTTAATTCCTATATATATATATAGATATACACATACATATATGAAACTATCCAACTATGCAAATGAGTCTGGAAAAATATCTTTTTTATGGTTTTCTGCATATTGCAGTACTGTATTGTTCCAAGACCTGGCAACCACTTCTGGAAAGATCTTACCCATAGTTCAACTTTTCAACTTGACTATGCTCCACATAACCTTGAAGTGTATTACTAGGTCATGGTAATACTGGCTACAACTGACTAATTACAAACTACCAGATAATATATGGGATATAGTTTTGGAATTTGTTTATTCATAATGAATCAAAATTACTTCAACTTCCACAGCCACTATGACACCGTTGTAAAAGCCAGTTTTTGCAGGGCTGCTAGCTGCGTGTATACTAGTGACTGTTCCAGTTTATTTATTGACTTAATTATTCCAAATAGTAAATTAGCTGTATACATTTACATTAATGAATTTCCTAAAATACACTGCTCCATCTAAGTACTGCAGCATATTTGCATCTTCCAGTGTGATGCATTGCTTTATCAAATGAGACCTGAGCAGGCCAATGATCAATTGCTGTAAGTATTTTGCAGCCCTTTTGCTTTCTAATGTAAGCTAAGTGAGTGAATGAAGGGCACAGTGCAGTTTCTATGGCTGCTACTTTCAGTAAACTCAATGAATTATTCAGAGGATTCAAAAATTAAGAACAGATGTTGGAGGCGAAGTTGGAAGGAAAGTGTTGCTTGCACCATGTTAAAAAGGCACTTTTTTTTACAGAAATTAGTAGTTATTTTTGGATTTGGGCATACTCATTGTTTCAGCAAAATAGGTAAGATGTGCCGAATTTCACATCTCTCTCTGTTGCTAATTCATGATTAACACATACATTCCCCTCTAACTGACAAGCTCATTTTCACCTGAATGTACTTATTGGCCTATAACATTCATCAGGGCCTATTTGGTAGAATTGCTGAGGTTTCAGATAGGGAAAAGGATTATTAATGGTTTCTTGTACTCATTGATGCTTTTAGAGTTAATTAGAACCAGTTCTAAGAAAATATGAATGCCAGTTATGCTAATCAGATTTAAAGGTGTCAGAGAAATCACGGGAAGTAAGGAGGTAGTGACAAATATCTCACTTGTCAAGTTGTCCCGGTTTCTGCTGTCAGCTGAACGAATAGCACATAAAATCATCTGATATATTTTTACAATGAGTCACTATGTCATCTACTCGATTGATGAGACAAGCTCAAAAAGCAATCAGAGCATCTCTTAATTATTTAATGTACATATACTGTCACCTGAATAAATTAGGGTTAAAGGATACATTTCTTTTATTGGCATAAAAATACAATATGGCAGCACTTATTATAATTACAAAAGGCTACTCAAGACCTGTCCTACGCATAAGCATTGCTCTTCATATGGCTGAGTACTTAAAGCATTTATGTAGCAGTAACATTTTACTTGAACATTATAAAGCCCACATAACACTATCTCAAGCACCACATATCACCTGTAATAAACTGTTATGATAGTGTCTTACTGCTTCTGAAAAATAATTTAACAAGGCCAGTATATATTATATATACTGATATAACAGTGGTTATTTCAAACTTTAGCATGTGACATCACTTGCAATTTTAATGCCTGTCATACTGAATTTCCATGCATGCACTATCATTGGTTACGTTAAACTATGCATATGAATTACTTGTTTGATATGTACAATATGCAATTGATATTTATATAATATTCCTGTAAATTCAACTACCGATTCATGACTCTGTATAATTTGCAAATGGTAAATGTGTTACATTATTAATGAGCTGTCATCTCCTACTACTAAGAGTCTAAAGATTACACAGCCATGGTGCATTGTGTTTAAAAGAGGTGAAATGGGCTGCTCTCTTAAAACATACTGTCATCTCAAATAACATTCTCTTCTCATCTGCTCAGTTTTAGGACTGTGTATAACTTTGATTCTTCATTTTAAAAAGGATTTACAGGGTTTTAGGACAGGCAACATTGTTTTTGTGGTTAATCTTTTATAAAATGTAGTTGACTTTTATGTCAACACATACATTTGTCGTCAGAAACTCTTCAGTTGAACGGGCACTTGTGCATTTCTTGTCTTTCCCCTCTTTTTGTACTTAATTTTCACATAATGCTCACTTTGAATGTGCCACACACTCCTGTCCCTGTCAAGATGTATTGCATCTTAGCTGACCTTGTTCACAGTAATGTTTGTCATTTTCACACTCTTGTATGTGGAGACAGGCTCAGGTCTGTTGCTGCTAATGTAATCCAGCGGCTACATAAACATGTGCAGCTCCTAAATGTTGAATATTTTACATTCTGTTACATAAGGGCACTTACGATATGATAAGGGGTTACCATGATAATTTAAAACATAATTATTTTGAATAATTCATGCAAAGGCCAGCACAGAGTCATTCGTTTTCAGGGTTTTAACATTTGTATATTCATTTACTCTCATTTTCATTGTAGAGATTAAAAAGGTGGACTGTGATATTTTAAATAGTGCTAAATGCCTAGGTGTCACATTGACAACACTAACAATTGTGTGGAATTGCAGTAGGTGTGAAATTATAAATATTTTCTATGTAATAATTTATCCTGCTTAGAGACTGGACATTTTGTTTTCCAGCACGACCCCTCATCTATTACTGGATAGTGACACTATTGGCTGTCTAGATAACCCACTTTTAAGACTGGGAGAGTATTTAAAATAGATAGGAAAAGCTGAAAAACATTTTTCTGAATGTTGAAAAATGTGAATTTTTCACATAGTAAAACCATTTGAAAATATGTTTTTTTTTTTTAGAATTTGTGAAAAACTAAACAAACGTAAACCACTTTAAGGACATGCTACAGAAGTTCAGTGTACTGTATATATATAGTCATACAGAATTTTGATACCACTTAGGCACAGTATGTGTTGCTACTAGCCTGGTCAGTCATGTGATCCATATTGTGTTGGTTTATAAAATACTGATCATCAATCGAGGACAACACAACATCCGCCATGCTGTTTGTTTCAGTGTACCTTGCTTCAGCTGTTTTTTTGAGGCACTGTAGATGTCTACAAATGGATCAAATTAAACCCCTGTGGTCTAATCCCAGGTCCATATGGTCCTGCCTCAGCCCAGGCTATATTTTAGACCTGGTACCTTGCCTCACTTCCCATTATGATTCAGTTTTAAAGTGATTCTTAATGATTTCTGCTGTGGTTCTGCAGGAAACTCTTCTCAGAAAACTACCTTTCTGCTCGTAACCCCCTGCTAAAAATCAGGACATACTGATTGTAATACCCTGGCAGTTTTGATTACTGTATGCATATTCCTTCACATATCCCAGGTATCACTCACCTAATTTGGACTAAAGTTTTAGTTTCCTGAGCCTGGCTGTGTGCTTTGGAACTTTGTGCACATTTTTAAAATGCTTCCTTTACCTTTATTCTCCAGATTTGGAATGCTCAGTCATGTTCACCAGCAGCACTCATTGCTGTTATCCCTTGTTGTCAATTTAAGTGCAGACATGAATACGCTCTCCTTCAACACATGTTGTCAACCACCACTTTTCACACCGCTGTCCACAAATTGAGCTCAAACAGACAATAGTGGGAGTAAGACACTTCACATGCAGCTTTGTGTAGACAGACTGTGGGTGCCCGATTGACAGGTAGGGGTCTCTGGTGAGCAATGAAACAAGGACCTGCCTGCCACTGACACAGCTGGGACTCAAACCAGACTTTGGAGAACATCCACAAACTGAAATAGCACATTAACAGGGCAAGCCATGCGGCAGCCCCCACACAGTATTTGTTGCTGTGTGCCAGTACGCACTGTGTGCACCATCAATGCCTGAGGTTTTTTCAACCCTTAATTATCCATTTATGGAGCTGAACTGAATTTTACCATTTCTAACACTCATATGCCTGGCAATATTTAGTAAACCATTTTGTATTCTGACAGCTAAAATGAAATCAAAGATTCTGTGCAATTTGTATATCATTTTATGACTAAATTCTACACATCTGTAGCATATAGCATTACTTTTGCTCGAAGAATTCCATAAATAGACATGGCATCATTTTGTGTATACCATGGTGTCAAACCCTGCAGGCAACCTGTCCAGTGTGAGTTTGTGTTTCTCTCAGGGAACTGATGCAAAAAATTCAAACAAACATAATAATTTATGCTTATAAATTGTGGTATTTCTTATTGTCCTTTTTTAGCATTGCTCAGTTAGCATTGTTTTACATTTGTGTAACATATGTTTATTTTGTGCTCTCAGTCATGCACAGCCAGGCCTATTCTCCAAGAGTGTTTTATTTTATAAAAAAGTGTAGAGCAGCTGTGTTCGAGTGTTTATTTAAATATATTCACTCTGGCTCTCTCTGATGCACAGGAGGAGGGAAATGTGGGATACACCACCCACCGCAAGATCTCCTGGTCGCATTTCATCACTAATGTCTTCAGCAACTGCTCTGGCATAAAACATGCATTTTGTTCTGTGTCAAGTATACTGCCCTGGAAAATAAATTTGGATCCCCTGTTTAATGTCAGTATTGTAATAGTTTAATAGTTTAATTTAGTACTGTTTGCTGGGTTTGCCAGACGTCCACTTCACAGTCTTCTCTTTAAGAAAATATGACTTATTGTAGCCCTTGGTGTCTCTAAATCAAAATATTTTTTGTTAAGCTCTTGATAGGCTAATCAGAGTGGTCAACAGAAATACTGTGGTCCCTGTTATGGGATTCTCCCACTCTCACCCACACAGGGTCAGGCATACATAAGCAATGGAGTGAGATAAGACTGGAATGGCTTGCGTCCAGAAGTATCTTCATGTCAGGTGCACATTTCATGCAATGATACCCCCGGAGAATTAATTCATAGGGTTGGCTTCATGTTTATCAAAAATGAAGACATTTCCCATGTAAGAAAATTGCCACTAGTGTAATATAGGAGAGACATTGGTTATAGAGAACTAAATGGAAATTGCTTTCATTAAGACACCAAACATTTTTTGAAAGAAAAATAAACACAAAATGGAAGGGATGTCCTTCTATGAGGCGGATTCCTCTTAGATTGGTAAATTACAGGTCCAGTCCTGTTGTCAGAATTTTTGATAGAATGAAAACACCTTGTCCTAGATGAGGTAATAACATTTTACTTATTCATAAATAATACTTATTATAAATATGTATTATTATAAATTAATTTGTACAATACAGGAATGCAGAGGTGGAGCATTGGATTCTGGGTATTACTCCAGATTCATTTTTTATTGTTGGAGGTTGGATGAAAACACAAATGCGAGTTAATGAGAAACACTACAGTTTCAAATGGATCAAAATACATTTGAGTTACTGTGATGGCAGGTTAAAAGAACACACAGTTGAAAGCACAAAACTTTGAATAAAAACAAAATTGGATCTGTATCATTGTCTTTGTGTAATTGCATGAATCAGGAAAGAATAAAGTGATATTATGTTGCCTTGATTCTTTCCAGTCTTTTTTGTACTGCAGAGTAGTAGATAATAGTAATTTACAGTTTCATACTGCCATGATAGTACAAGTTAGAGGCAAACCTTTTGTACTGTTAAAAGACAGCAACATTTGCCAGGAAGACTCAAATCTGTACTGATTAATTTTTAGATCTAAACAACAATGCTCGTACTGTGGGTGCAGGTTTTTTTCCCTGGCATACGCTCACATAAAAAGGAATGTTCAATTTGGTACTTAAAAGAGTTTCTTCCCTTAGCTATTTCTGTTTTGTTGCTTAACTCAAACTTCTTCTGTATATATTTTTTTCTGTCAAAGAGATTAACTTAATTAGCAAAGACTGTGCTCAGCCAACTGCACTTCTGTGCTGATTTCCACAATTGCTGCTGATTTACATTGAACCAAACACTGTGGCAACATCTTGAAAAAGCTAATCTATTTTTTTTTCGTTTGATTTGCCCACAGTAATTCCCACAAACTCAGACTGAGCTAAAAATCCCATTATTGCATAGTTATGGCAAAACTTTTATCTTTGATGCACAATTTTCTTGGAGGAAATTATTGTAGAGAGCAAGGTAATGTAGGGCCATGATAACGACCTTGATGGAAAAGCCGAGCTGATTTTGCAAAGTACAAACAAAGACAAACAAACAAGCAATCACTCATATATAACTAAAAGAAAACTCACAAAATTGCATATATGGTCCAAATTTCTTTGATTGAATATTTGATGTAACATACATGTGTTTTTAGTATTTTTTAAATGTATTTCTGTGGTCGAAATTGATACAATAGGTTTCTGCTTCATTTGTTTAACTTTGGCAAATGAACTGGATTCAAAGGAATACCATTGACATCAACACCATTCCTTAATTTCTTTGAAAGGAATGTACAATGAGAGCCTTATGGGTCATTCCATACAACTCACGTAGGACCTCCCAGTTCATGCCATATTAAATGATGGAGTAATATAACATCTTAACATTTTATATGCATCTGCAACGAATATTAACACTTCCCCGTAAACGTTTCAAGAAAATTAAAATAATCCTCCTTGGGAAAATATACAGTCAAAATATCTTAAAAAGTGTGTTTTTCAGCTCCAAAGCTATATTTAGCAAGATCTGTGGCACTCATTTTTTTTATGCAGGACCAACTAATTTCTAGATGTGGTAGAACTGTATTAATACTACACAGAATCAAAATTTGGTTGCAAGAAATGACTAGTGGAGATTAACTAATTTTTGAAAATTAAAGATTCTTTATTTGGGTAAAAAATGTTTTTATTTTCATTAATTTGATTACTGTAAAACATTCAGCAACAACTATTTACATGAATACATATTGTTATTTATCCATAGGGTTTCTTGGTTCAGTACAAATTTCAACCCAATCTGGTTAAAAATAAGCAATTGATGAGGCTTAGAATACATACAAAGAATCACAAAATGATGAAATTTAGCTCTGAGGGTCAAACTGTTAAAATTTTTAAAATTAATTAATAAAAAAGTGTTAGGAGTAGAGCTATATGATTTTTTCAGGGTCCCATGCGTTTAATAGAAGTTTTTACAATAATTTTATTTGAGAAAATCCATGACATGAAATGGGATCCTGGGGGACTTGGCATGGAATGACCCTTATGTAAAGCAATACCCAGTTCTACAGTAAGTCTCATGTCATATTGTCCTAACACGTTTTCTAATCGTGAGTGAGACTGTAAATAAGCCTTGAAATATAACAACCACATGCCTATAGCTCAATCTATTCAAAAGCACAGTCTGGTAAAAGTTTATGAGAAATGTGGTATTAGAAGTGATTCATTAATTTTCATTGAATATTCAACCAAATGTCAGGCTGTAGACACAGGTCACACAGGTGGTCCATGTTTGTGTATTTTTCCCTTTATTCATGAATTCAGCTTGTTCATTGTATTTAAAGATTGCCAATATAACATGAGTACATTATGGATATTT
This sequence comes from Albula goreensis, assembly GCA_022829145.1. Lineage (NCBI taxonomy): Eukaryota > Metazoa > Chordata > Actinopteri > Albuliformes > Albulidae > Albula > Albula goreensis. Next base: position 23,106,278 of record CM040750.1, read on the forward strand.
CCATGAAATAGAGTCAGGCAGATGGTAAAAAATGTCTTTCTGACACTGTGAAGTTCAATATAGTATGGGTCAGCAAGAAAGTCATTGGCTCTGAGTTTAATATTCCAACTGAAATTATTATGAGTCTAATTTAGTAGCCTTTAATACACAGGGCTGGTTGGAGCCCTGACCTTGAGACATAATTACAAATCTATGGCATTTATTTCTTCAGAGTTGGCAGGTGTAAGATTCCTCTGCCAATGCTTCATCTCATGGATGATTATTGTGTAGTAATTTCAAAATGTCTTCTGTATCTTGTTTCACAGCCCAGAATTAATTTCATATGTCCAACTAAACTGGGTTTCAATAACCCAAGCATGTCAAAGCATTCCATAGCAAATATTGAGAAAAAATCAATAAATTATATGAAATAATGCTAATAATATACTAAAATTGTATCAATGGAAAATGCCAGGGTGGTTTATAAATCATAATTGTAAAGTGTAATGAAATTATAATATGATATATAATAAAGTATAACAAATTATAGAAATTCAGTGAGATTATTGAAAGATTATACTTGACAGGCATCAGAGATTGAGTGAACTGTGCTGAATAGACAAAGAGATGTTAACGGGATCTTCAGAATGCATCAGAATGAAGCATTAGACAAAACATCAACCGGATGCCTGGACTGTAAACATCTCTGGCATTCTGATCCATGACTGCCTTGTATATTTATGTCACATACTGACAGATGTTATGATCCAAATGGCCCATTCACATTTAAATTGGTCATTGCTTCTTTTTTTGATTATACACACTTTTTTTGGTTTTTATCTATTAATCCACTTACATTTCTATGTAGGATAAAAAAATGTTTGCAGAATAAAAATATTGACATTGAACAATAATGGAGTAATTATTTAAATAATCTTAGTTTCTAAAACTTTAATAAAGTTTTGAAAGAAATTCATAATATGTTGCTGTACATAAATTACTTTAAGATAAAGCTGTATGCTCTGGTAAAATATTAAAATGTAAATGAAGAGCTTGTGCGATCAAAGCTTATTTATATTTTGTATTCCCAGATATTATCAAAGTATTTGCATTCGAGACCATGCTGGCATTTTGAAATTTAACGCTCTCATGAGATGAATCTTTTAATGCCCATTTGTGAGTACAATATTTTTTATGTGATATTTGATTGCTTTGTGATTCACAGTGCTCATATAAATATGGTAATGAAGTGACTAATGTTGATTTTTCTTTGCGGTTTTTTGCATTGTTAAGGAGACGTTTATGTGGTCTTAAGGCATTTTGCAATCATTTACATTTTATATACAGTGCATGGCAGTGACACACTCACCACAGAATCATGCAGTTATTTTTCTTGTTTTCCATTTCTTTGCTATCTGTTTAAGAGATAAAATGTCACAAACACATAACCCCTGAACATGGACAACAATTTGACTGAATAAGGAAAAAAATCTTCTCAGGAGCTTGTTTTCATGTTGACCTCCAATACAAATCATAAATTACCACAGATCACTTGATGAGAATTCATGCTTGGACAAGCTATTAAGTCAGTTTGCACCGCTCTCTTGGGGTGACTGTGTTCTGTGTGCCCTTTCGGTTTTTCAGTTTAAGACCACAGAGAGAAAAGTAGCTGTGTCTCCTACATTGTTCAACATAGCAATAATCCTCAAGTTAATTAGCCTCCTCCCCTTGACAGATTGGCACCATGGGGCTCTCTCCCACCTTTCATGTCGTCTAATTGCTCATTCATATTTTGCTGGGAGAATGGGGAGTACCTTTTATTAATGGATTTTTTTTTTGTTTTAAATGATTTTAACATGAGTGACATGTCTAATAAGCACCCTGGTAAACTTAATTACTCATTCTTTCATGGGAATTCTAAGCTTCTGTAAATGCTTACTGTCTTATGGAAACACACTGTCAAGCTAACATTAGGTGGGGGTGGGGGGCAGATTATGCATGATAGGAAAATAGGAAATGGACACAAAGATATCCATAGTCTTTCCTGTATTATCGAGCATGACATTAAAGATCCATAATACAGCCTTTGACAATTATTAACACTGTCCTTTCAGAAGGAGCAAAACTATAAATTATAGTTTTACTATAAATACTGTAAGTATACTGGAGGCAACATTCACTACTCCTCTGTCTTATCTTGTTACAGAGTGTGTGTGTCTTTACATATAGAATTTCTAAACACTGCAGGAATTGTGATTTGCTTTTGTGCCTGCTTGGTGTGGACAAACCTAAACCACCAATTTGATCCAAATCAATTCCTTTTTAGAGATTTTACAACATTTTTGAACTGTGGGAGTGCCATGTCATTGTGTTGCTGCAGCTAAGCTTCGCAAGTTCTCCAGAAGCTTGGAGAGAACCCCTGTTAGCAGACATCTCTGCAGGCAGCTGACACATCTGATCACTTACATAAGTGGCATGTACGTCAGGGGCTGACTCACACAGTCACACTCTGGTAAGACAAGGTGGCAATCGGTTAGCACTAGGCATGCTCAGAGAGAGGGCTCTTCATTTGTCAACCTTCAAACAATTCATTATTCAGGGACAAGATACAGTATCAGTTATTTGCATTACTATATCTAAAATATGTTAAATCTAATATCACTGCATAGATCAGAAGACAGACAATGTAAGACACAGGATTAGAAGTATAAGACATCAAAAACTGTCAGTGAAAAATTGGGCGTCTGCATTTATGCAACTGGCACAAGTATTATGGTCTGCAGTTGGTTAAACACATTTAACAATCCTGTGAACAAAAACAGAATCCTGGATAGCATGCTTGTTGCATGATTTATTGGTGTGTTATATTGGCATTTATAACTGACACACTCTTCCAGGTGAGAAGGTGGCTGACAAAGAAACACTCGTGGCCCAGAAGCTACGATTGAAAACTAAAATTGTGGTCAAGGTACAGGAAATAATTAATCCCTGCACTAATTGTAGGTGACATGATAGGAGTATAATGTTGCCTCAAAATTACAGACTTGTATCATTCACTATTAAGGAAGTATAGAAAGTTAGAAGCTATCTGACTATCATTCAATTTTGTACTTGAAGATGATCTGAGAAAAAAATATTTTTTTTTTTATTTTTCTTTTGGCTCTTCTGAAATTAGTTTTGTCTTTCATTTTAGAGAGATAGAAATTTTGATGTCATCTGACTGATCTCTCTCTGAGGAAGCAGGAGAGGTGAAGTTACGGTACTTTCAGCCTCACTCATAGTAAAAGGAAAAGCATTATGGACATAATTCAAGCTCAAATATTTCTGTCAACACAGTGTAGAAAAATAAATGAAAAAGTTCTGCCGATGAAAAATGCTCACTTCCATTGTCACTTGACAATTAAAATACGGAATGAACTGTGCTGTGCATTCAGCTAGCTAGGTAGTTGGAAATGAGCCATGTTGCCAGCTAAATAAATGCCTTTTTTCATTATAGTTCAGGCCTTTAACACTGACAGACATTATGACTGATTGGCAGCTAGCAGTTGCTACATAACAGCCTAGCTAGAATAAAGAGCAAGAGCTGATGAAATGAGATATACTGTCTGTACAAAGTCTTGCTATGGGTCTGGGCTACAGTTGAATATCAATTACTGACCTGCTGACTCCCTGTTACACACAGGACGAGCTGAGGTCATCAGACACAGGCACTGTGTATACCCAAATGTATTTAAAGACCAAGGGGTTGGGCTTTTGCTGTGCTGGTGAATACCCGTCAGAAGATTTTACAGCCCATCTGCGTCAGGATCGAAATGTCTTTTGAAAAAAAAAATGTGCTTCTTATTCTTTTTAAGATCATGCATTATTGTAAGTTGATTTGTTTTTATTGGTCCAACTTTTAAAATGAAAAAGCCTTGTGTGTACTGTGAATACCCTTTCCCTGCTTTAAAAGTACTGCATAAATAATTTTTAGCATCATTATTATTTGAATATTGTCATTGAATCTCCCACTGTAGCAGGGTGTATACATAGTGATGTTACTTTAGAGGACTGGGCAGGGGTGGTACCTTGCGGCTTTTCCCCTCCATATTCTGCCGTCCAGAATCTGTTTATCAGGTTACTGGTGAAAAGGTCAGCATGCAGAGAGGAAACTCAAACAAAACAACACCAGCATCAATGGATCATTCACCCAAATTTCAGAGTGGGAGCCATGGCCTGGCAGCTGTCGTCCTTTTTATATAATGACGGTACCTCCTATGAGGCCAAACTGGAATGTTCCTCAGTGGGCACAGTGCATGAGCCTGAGCTGACCCACTTCCATCCCGAATAACAATGCTCTATAGTGCTCTGAGCTGCATTTCCATGCTGCCAGCCCAGTGTTTGGAGAGGGGAATACAAATATTTCTGTCCTCTTAAACCCACTTAAATCTAAATTATGATTTTTCTGTATGGTACTGCAGAGCACTACAAGAAAAAAAAACTCATACCTGTGACTAATTCTTAATTCAGATTGCACCTCCAGATGTAAAAGGCAAATGTTGTAACCCAGTGCACCACTTCGGCAGGCATTACATCAAAATTAATGGAGCTGTCACGGCTATATTTAGCAATATGGCAGTGCTATGATTTTGATTTAATTCAGGCCATAGTCTCATCAGTTTTCTCCTCTATTTTTCTCTCAATGATTATTAGGAGTGAGGCGTAGTCTCACCAGGACATATTTAACAGCTGTTCCCAAAGTGATTGTTCTTGATTGTGAAAGTGATTTCCTTCTTCACACACCATGCCTCAATTGTCACTGACATGTATTTTGAGAGCCCCCATAACCTTTCACTTTTACATTTAAAATACCATGGGGATGCGTATTTTTGAGACTCCCCAGCTGTTATCATGGTGTTGTATATTATCTTCCAAACTGTGAGAGGGAGCAAAAAGAATGGCTGGGCAGGGTCATTTAAAGCTGCATGACATCTTATCCCAGTAAATACCACATGCTGTCTTCAGAATGACAACTATTCATCCCACATATGGCTTTTAAGAATAATTCACCAAAAGAGGGATATTGTGGATATAAAATGTATTGATCATGTGCATCGTCAAGACATTGCAAGACATTCATCAGTTTCAAGTCTCACAGATGAAAGCATGCAAGTCTATGTAAATATTTTCAACTTATAGCATGCTTGTGCTTAATTTAAAAATTGAGTGCTCCAGAGTGGATGCATTGGTAAAACAGCTTCCAGTGGGTGCAGAATTGAGCACCTGCCTAGGGCCCGGGAACCAAATAATCTGGCCCTGCTGCCACCCTTAATGGGTGCAACATCTCAGCTGTGAGGCTAAATCTTCTGAAATACTGCTCAGAGGTCTTATGCAGGGACAGTGAGCTGAATTGTAAGTGCCTATTTGGTTGTTGCAGCAATGATGTGGACAGTTGCACTGCTAGAAATGTGAGGGAAATGCTGTGCATTAATGGATCCTTCTGTCTGTATTCATTACTATATGCTGCACTGCACACAAGGTAGGGAAAAACACGCAGTAAATGTACAAAATAAAAAATAATAATAAAAAAATGTAAAAAAAAACAAAATATCTGGAAAATACTGTCATAGAAAACAATTTTAGTTGACAATAGAAAAATATGGCCTGCATGAACATAGTGTCACAATTTGATTATTTCAGACCATCCAAAACAACAAAAAAAAGATAAAATCTGATGTCATGATTTAGATAAGAACGTAACAGGCGACCTTTCACACAACCACACAGCTGCAATTAAACTAGAATGGCATTCTTTAACCACGGCTCCCTATTTTCTTTAAATTCTAAGGCCAACCTGTGACTGTAGCTAGATCGCAAGCTGGACGGGTTTTGCACACATTGCAATTTATTTGTGCACTATCATATGAATGACCCAAAAGATTGCTTCTGACACTGGGGACCTCTAGAGCATGTTCTAAATGTACATTTTCCCCACTGTTGGAAGTGTTTTGAAACCACAGACTAAGCTCAGGAATACAAAGTGTATCTACCCTTGCAATGTGTAGCTACTTATTCAGACTAAATTTTCTTTTGTTCATTTCATGAATGTGTGCATGTGAATTCTCACCCCTACTCCCCCTTCATGATTACAGCCATGCCACTGATCACAGACAACCACAGTCTCACAGCATTCTATGGGAACCAATGTGAGACTGCTGGGTGGCCCATTCCGTAAAGATACTGCTCAAATGTATGAAAAATTGTATCCGAATACAACAGTCGGTAGTGGTGTGTTTTTCATTCAGGAATTGATATAATTTGGGCTGGTGCGACCACGTCATGTATGTGCTGAGTTGCGTTGGTTTGCTGTGTGTGAAACTCGAGGTGTAATTTGTGGTTGCACGAGTCATAACACTTCTCTGTGTTTTTGAGAAAAAAAAACTTCAGCATTTATCTATTGCACTCACGCTTCTTTTTGTGACAGGCAGATTTTTTTATGCATTGCACATTTTTAGTTATACACCAATTATAAAAGTAAGGAAATTGCTTTTGTAAACTCTTTTAAAGTCCTTGAAAATCAATTAATTCGTCCAAGTCATAATCATTATGCCACTTCTTAAAAGGACTGCAGAGCAGTCACCACCCACCTCTTTGACCTTGGAGTTTGAAACTGAACGCTTATTCCATCAGGGGTTGATCTAATGGGCAATTAAGAGCTGTCAGTGAATACAACTTGCACAGGTGGGAAATTTGTCTAGAAAACAGGAACTATTGCGTATAATTTGATAACTGGAAGATGGGAGATGACAGCATCAACTGCATAACAGCACACCGCATAACAATGACACATAGAATGAATAACTGGATGAACATTTTTTAGTTAAAATGTGCAATGGTTATATACTGCATGACTGTTGATAACAGTTTTGTGCCAGCCCACGTAGAATAGTGCAAGCCCACGGTTTGGGAGACTACAGTGGCCTGCAGTGCTCCTTGAGTCAGATGAAAGAAATGCTATTAGTTTCCATGGAGACAATCTCCTTGTCTTCCAAATCCACATTTGTAATACAAAGCAGTGCGTTGTTATGTACATATTAGAATGCAACCCTGATATTATATTAGACATGTTGTGAGACCTCCGTCAAGCGGTGTTATTATTTGGAGTGATTTCTTCTCAATCATTTATGACCCCAGTGCCTCTGCTGCATGATTCAATCACGGGCTGCTTCCTCGGCACCAGCACCCTGCTTTAGTCATGTTACAGCACTGTGACAATGCATTGGTCAGAGTGCTGTTGGCCTAGCCCGTACTCACAGAGGACCTGAAATCATTTGATTTATCTGTGTAGGATTCTGGCTGAGGGAGGGCAGTATTGCAGGGCTGCACTGGTAATTGAATTTGTAACTCGGTGTAGATGCTGGAGAACGTAATGAGGAAGGCCTTGAAGCTTTCAGTGGGAAGGGAAGGAGGAGGTGGTGGAATTGATATGAATGCTCTTGATGTTTCTGAAATATATACAGTGCTGTATGTTTGTGCTCCCACGTACAGTAAAAAGCAAACAATGAAGATTATACAACACAAGACTTTGTGCTTCATCTGTTTTTCTTGGCTGGTTGCTATGTTTTTCAGACAATCTATTCTTGTGTATATTTAATATATAATTTATGATATAAAGAATGTGAATGTAGATTTATTTGTAAATTAACTCTAACTTTTCAGGAGTTATACCTGTATAAAAACTTTGGTTTTTACTTTCCTTTAACAAACCTGTCATTAATATGTCATAAAAAAGAGCACATGCAATACAATCTAACTTTATCATCCCTCGTTGGAAGACTCAGTGGGCTTTTGTGCACTCAGTGCAGAGGTAATGTGTCACGTCTGTACTTACTTACTTTTAACAGAAGTATATATGAGCAGAGGAAAAAACATATTGACAGAAGAACCAAAAGGAGTGGAGCCAATGCACAGAAGATCTATTCAAGCTATATAAACTGTGTGCTTGTGTATGTATGTGACCAACTAAGGCCTGCCACAAAATTTCCTAATTTTCTTTGCGAAGCAATACAGTGTTTCATACACTGTGGTCTTTATTTAATGTAACATGTTTCTACAGATCAATACCTTAATTACAATATAAATCATGAAATACTCTTGGTCATCATGTGTGCTGCCAAACTAAGTATGACATTTCCACAGACAATTCAAGTGGAGGAGTTTACTCCTATTATGCATCCCATTAACTGCTGACATGCTTGTTCATGCCCTTAATAGTCCAACAACAAGAGGGAATGCTTTTTCATTCTTAATAAAAGGAAACAGTAAATCACTAAGATTTATACAACGCTGCTACATCATGTTCACTTTTGTATTCCATTTTCCTTAGTTTGGTGTGACATTTGAAAAATAATGTGCTTGAAACGAATGAAATTAGTAAATCAATATACAGCCCCATCTTTTGCTGTTATGGCTGGAACCTGTTGTGCCCACTTGCCCAGGCTAGTAATAATGTATACTATGACTATCACCACTACCATGAGTAGTAGTAGTGCTGTTCTCACTAGTGTTACTAATGCTGCTAGTGCTACCACCACTTGTTGTTGTTATTACTTGACATTGCAGATAATATAGCATTATATTATTTATTACCTCATTTCAAATTTATACAGTGGGGTCCAAAGGTCTGAGGCCACTAGTGGAAGTGCATTCTTTTGTAATGTAGTACAACATTTCTTATCACAAATTATACTAACAATTTGAGTGAAAAGTTTAATCTTTGAAAAATGTACATGAATTTCAGAGTGTCTTATTTATTGGTATTTCCTCCTTCTGCTTTAATGACAGTGTGCACTGCAACTGGCATGGACTCCACAAGTTTGTGCATAACTTGATGATCGATGTTATGCCATGGTCTTTAAGTGTCCAAAAACTTTCTTGGCCTTTAAGTGCCCTCATAAATGTTTGATGGGTCTGCCCTTTGGTAAAAATATTTCTATTGGTTGTTTCTAACTTGTATGTTTTACAAGTTATGACCTTTAATGAATATTTATTAAAGAAATTTATTTAAGAGATATTTTAAATTCTGCACTATTTCTGTGTCCACATGTACCATGATGATCTTTATTGAAAGAGGTATATGAATATATGAGGTTTCTTCTCTGTTCAGACCTCACCAACGGAAAAGTTTAATTTGCTCAGGATTGGATCAGTGCAATTCAGATCAATAAGCCAGAATGTGATTTGTCTGCAAAGCTGGAAAATTCACCATGGTACATGGTGTCAAGAATGTTACTGTTATGAAGCATTACAGGTGATACAAAGCCTGATTGGCCTTTTGGTTGTACTAGTTTTGTCACACCACCGCAAAGGTGTTTTTATATTTTCCCTTTTCTCACAATTTTTATGGCCACCGTTATTCACAAGCCATATCACTGCTATAACCTTTGCTGTCAATTCAGGGAATCATAGACTCTTCTCCACATTATGTCACCTGCTGTCTACTAAGTGAGCTCCCCCAACACATAAATTTCACATGTCCAGGTCTGTCTTTAATTTAATATAATATACTACATATAGATGTAGTAATTATACTGACTATGACAGGCAATGTACTCTGAAAAAGAGGTCCTCAGCGTTGACTGCAGTAACTTTGTATTCAAAATAATTCAAAACAGTCAAATGTCCTGTACTTGAAAACAACTTTCATATTGTTGTTTGTATGGTTTGCTAAGAATGGTAAGATGGTGAGTTTTGTAATGATAAATTAGTTATTCATTGTATACATTGCATAAATATCAGGCGTACCTGTTAAATATGAAGCAGACATTTTGAAATAATATTTCAACTGGTTGATTTCATGGTACAAAACACATAAAAAGCTATTGCAATGATGTGAACCGATTCACCCCTTAAATATTCTCAGTAAAGTTAGATTGTAGACACTGCATATATTGTTCTCAAAAATTAGACATCACAGTACATTATTCAAACTAATTAGGTAAGATATGACAAATTGTTTTTGAAATAAATATTGAATGTACACCAACTGTTGCCTTGTAGAACCTATGACAGGTAAAAATACAGAAAGGTATTAAAATTAAACTTTTATTTTAAATGTTTTAAAATAATGCTATTTTGTACAATCCTTTCTGAGAGCTGGAACAGTTACATCCTTATGGAAGTTATTTCTTGATGGTGATAACTGAAATGGATGGCAACTGAATAGAAGCAGTCATTGCATGACAAATTGAGCATTTGTTTGATAGTGCCATGCCTTCCTATTTTAACAATTCCACAGGAATACTGTGGCCTGTAGATGGCACTTTTGATGACGCATTCTATTGCAGCCATCTTTCTCTGGATAATGGGAATTTATTATTTTCTTGATAGTGATACCTATTTATTGCAGTTATTTTATTACTCTTGGAAACTATGAGCAGAAAAGAATTGTGAACTGTGATTTACAAGGTGGGCCCAATCCCAAGATACACTACTGTTTGTGATGCTGGTTTACCTGTATTACTGTGGGCCTGCAGTGAGGGAAATAGCCATGGGCTCTCTGGGCTCAGAGGGATGTAGGACACGATTGCTTGTGTGGGTTGTGTGCAAAGCAACTCAAAATTCTGTGTTTCAGCAGAGATTGCATACTAACACAATTTGGGTGTTTCACTTAAACAATTAGTTCAACAATAAAATATTCTCCACATCTTTGAGAAGGTGGTTGAATCTTCATTGGACTGAACTTAGCAAAAGTAAACTCAGCTCAAATAAACTTTGGGTCCTCCTTGAAATTCCTGTGGAATTATCATCTGGGAAAACATTCACTGAATTGATTATCCAATTTACAAGACTCTTTGCTTGTTAATCTGCTTTAACGAGGACAACTACCAGCCAGGGTCATTACTTACCAAATTAAAATATGTTACTTTGAAACATAAGTTAGTTCACAAGGAAAAGTATTCTCTGCTAAAGCTTTGAACCCCAATCTCAAGAACTGAAGGACCACACTAGAGCTACTTGTACAAAATGAGTTTCATGTTGAGAATGTTTACACCAAACTGGTATAATGATTTGTGGTGGACCTTGTTGGTCAGCCCAAAAATTTGTGTTCTGAAAGAATTCTGAGTTCAAATCCCCCACCACAACTGACTGTATTGACTTGATAATATACACAAAATATAAAACATGGAAAACAGGGTTTGTATTGTCAAACTGATACTGATACATATCGCCATGCTAAATCAAGGTGCTCAAGTTCATAATTCATCTGTGTTTCACTATGGATTTATAATTTTCAAGAACCAGAAAACTAATGAGACATTATTTTATTATTATTTATTTATTTATTTTTTTTCAAAAACACACATTGCCAATTTGGAAAGTATTCCCCCCCCCACCCTGAGTGAGCAGTCCTGGGGGCCTGTGGACATACCAGGGCTATGAACCATTTCTGGAGTTATGTGAATTAATGATGGTTGGTCAAAATGGTTATGGATAATTATTACGATGCTCTTAGCCCTGAGAACGCCTTGGAAAACTCACCCAAGTTTAGAGCACTTATGAAATCAGTTCTAATCCAAAAAAACTGACATACAAAAACGAGTCTACGGCACTGGGTGAAAGGCTTAGAAACAGCCTGCAGAGGTCATCGATCAATCGCAGGGCCAGACAAACAAACACATACATACATCAATGGCCAGTTTGGCAACCTCAAAACTATATCCAAAGATGAGAGAACATGCAAAGGCACAGCCATTGTATGACTCAAACATGCCAACTTCTTGCTAGGAAGACACTGTGCTAACTACTGTGCTGCCAGAAAACCTATGGCCCCTGTATAATTCCACTTCTTGTAGTCTGACAACAGCAACAGTTCCTATATCAGGGTAAATTTTGGCAGTCTGTGATCCAATCACTTGGTACAGCAGCTGTTATAGCCCTCAGAAACCAGGTGTGTGGACTCTGTAGCCTGTCACTGATTTAAATTAATCAATTAAGTGCTGAAATAAAAAACCAGCAGACACCGAGGCCCTCCAGAACCTGAGTCTGACAGTACTGTGTAAGACCCAAGATGGATCAGAGAACTTTTCGCCAATAGGAATCTCTTTTATGCAAGTATGCATAAACAAGGGCTTGACCAAATCAAATAATTTTTCCAAAATACCACAGCATGTACTTTCTGCCAATTAATTACATTTTCAGTGTAAAATATGTATTTTAGGCTTAGTCAATTAAATAAAGCTTGAGAAAAACCTGATTGCAGCGTGCAGTTGCTGGAACATCATCTCATTCATATCAAATGGCCTGATGTCCCAAACTAACAGCTACCATAATTGAATTGATCAACATCCTTAATCAATTGATTATTTGTTTCCAACAAAATGGTAATAAAATTGATTTTTGGAAAATTACATGTGATCCTTATCAATAATAGCAGTTAATGTGAGAGTGGATACATCAGGTAATTCAAGCGAATGAATCACCTTTTAACAGCTTTAATAGCCAAGCTGTTATTAATTAAAAGGTAATACAAGTGAATGCACAGCTCTTAAGTGAATGAACAACCTTAATTTGCTATCACAAAAAACATACACAGGTGTCCCCAGGGCTGAGTCTGAACTCCACAAGTATATGACTCTGCTGTGTACAACCTACAGCCAACAATTATCCATTATTAGTATTAAAATAGGAAAACTGTTAAATGAATTCTAAATAACATATTTTCTAATTGAGTATGCAATAGTGTTGTTTCAAAGCACAATGTCCAAACTTCCAGACATTTTTATTGGTGGATTTAACACAGGATATCAGACACAAAGAAGTACATAATACATCGTAGCCTATTTCATTTTTTTAATCAACCAAAAATATGCAGCATATTTTGAGAATGCTTCCTGAAAGATATGCTAGTTATAGATGCATGGTGGGTAAGAGATGTAGAGCTGCAAATTGTTTTCAGTATTGGCAGAAGTTTGTCTCTTAACTTTGAAGTTTAGGCAGTACACAATGTTAGAAGGTCTATCCAATAGATGGTGACTGCACTAACAAGATGATTAGCACCATGCACATGGGCAATTGACAATTGGATCTTGATCTTAATCCTGGTAATTCAAAAGGTTTCATTTACATCTCCTGCTGGTTCCCACCTAAAGACCCACTGAAAGTGACCTGGTAAGGTTTATTTCTTTGTGTTTAAAAACTAAATCTTTCATGAGTCCATAAAAAAAAATCTATCACTTTTCAAGCCTACAGGTTTGTTTGTGTCTAAAATGTCTTCCAATAAGTCTGAAATTACTTGCTTCAAATCTTCAGTCTTAAAGTAATTGAGGTAAACAAATGGAGCTGTTCATATGATCAGGCCCAGTGTCTAACAATTACTTGTTAGTGATAATTCTCTTGTAAAGATCTTCTGTTACATTTTAGGACATTTGTCTATCCGATATGCTTAGACAGACAAGGCAGAGGAAAGCTCGTAAGACACATTTCCACAATCCACAGCACTGGGCCCAGCTTTAACTGATTGTGTTGCAGCATGGTCACTTTTGTCAGGTGTTTATAGTTATCGCTACACACACACACTCCCCAAGTTCTCAATTCTGAGCACAAAATATTGTGTAGTCAAAGAGTATCAAGTCTCACAACACTTCAAACACAAACACTACTGCTGGAATTGAGAATTTGTCACTTTTAAATGAGGAACTGTGACATTTCATCATACACCTCTCATATATGTAGACATCACAAAACTATCACTCACATCTATTAGAGAATAACTGAAAGTCTGTACTGAGGCAGAAACAACCCTGAATGACTAAGAATGATGTATGTCTTGAAGCATACAGTTGGATCTACACATGCAATGGCATGGGAAGTGGATTTCTCACCTTGTTAAACTACTTTGATGTCTCAAAATGGTCTGTAAACTAAGCGTTTCGTTGAAGGTCCCTGTAAGGTGAACTAAACATTGTGCAATGAGACTCCTGATGAGAGAGTATGTGTAAGCCAGATATTTTCTTCCAAGATTCCCAATGAGGAGTGCACAAATACACCAAATATTGTGTAAAGCTATACTCCATTTATTGTCATAAGACTCCTAAAGAGAAGTGTTTCCAAATCTCCAACACATGGCGTATCAAGGCACTGTGACTGTGGTTGAAGACTCCCATTTAATGAAGGTTTTAAAACTTTCAAGAAGAGTATAAAAACACAAATGGTGTTTTAAGACTTGTATTGATTTGATTTTTGATTCACTTTGGAGAGTTTCAATGCACCAACCATTTTGTGCAGTGAAACACCAGCTGGTGTTTCAGATCACTTCGGTGCAAATGACTTGATTCCCCATTAACAGAATTTGAAACATGTGATGGCCAATGTGCAGATACTCTTCTACTTTTTTCAACTCGCCAAAAGAATAGTGTGGTGGCAGCATAGTTGCCACCTGGTTCAGTGTTTCAAGACACTTTCTTTTGACAGTGTAACATCATAATCACATTTTCCCACTTGCAAGTACCTCATGTCCCCGTCCATGTCCTGTATATTGATGTGTGGAGGCTGTCAAGGGAATGATTCATGCCAGCCCATCAGGTAAAATAACCATGCAGGTCCTAATGAGTGTAACAGGGCCTGAGCAGCCTCAGAACATAGTAGCTGCTGGCAGTGTGAGAGTCACATAGAGAAAGTGAAGCAAGCCTTCATGTGCATTTAAAATTGAAATGTTTAGAAAACATTTCATTTTTTATTTAAAAAAATGATTTATTTAGCCTGTTTATGTCTCCATCGTTGTGCTTGTTGTCAGGGAGTTTACTAAAGGAAGCTGTGTTATGAAGGGGATACCAAGCAAAAGCACATACAAGGGAAGCTACTGATTGGCGTCAGCAGTTCTTTTACTGCTAATTGCTTGTTATGGGGCAGCTGCAGCCATCCCCTTCTGTCATGTGTTTGTTTGTGGTTTGGCATCACCACAGTCTGGTCTTGACATCCCTGAGGGTAGCTCCCAGCAACAAATGAACATTTGACTTGTTTTGGTCACGTAAAACCCAGTTGAATATCCTGGGCTAATTTTTCAAATGTGTATTCTCTCTCAGTCCCGTAAGAGAATTTCTCACAGATCTCTAGAGAAGCCTAGATTATGACAGGATTACCTTTTGGAGCACCAGATAGTCTTAATCTATTTACTTTGGAGTTGTTTAAAATACAATCCATTCTCACAGTTTGGAACTTTATGACCACTCTCAAAAATACTCAGTACCAGCTATACCCTACACTCCTATGATTCCAAATTGTGATGAGGATGTTAAGATTCCTGAAATTAAAAATAGATTTGAGCTACCACGTTTTGCCGTCAAAAGCGAAATCTTTTGTGACATCATACTGAGCAATAAAAACCAATCACTTTGATAGGTGAAATGGGTGTAGGCGGTGGCTTTGTGTGAATCCTGTATGCCTGTAATCAATATTTAATTCTGTACAATAAGACATTCACTGTACACTACACAACTTGAGGGGTGGTTTAGATTATTTTGCATTGACATGACATAACTGCTTGCTAATCACCAGTTCCCAAGTCTATGCAGGAAAGAAACAGGAAATGTAACATCCATCTGTACACCAAGAACGTGATTACTATGTGCTTTGTACCTTTGTGTAATTCTTGTGTCTGTGTTATATAGTTTAGTATGTAGTTTATTTTTCTCCTCTACATTAACATAATACAATTTTTAAATCCGAATGAAACACATGAGCTGAAGGTAACATGATAATGATATTATTTCTTCAATAAAATAATGATTGTAGATATAGTCCTATGCTCTTTCTTTTTTACCGAGCCTCTGGATTAATTGGAGCTATGTAAATTGGCGCATCTAAAAAATGAAACATTATTTCTCAAATCTAACCAATGACATGACTCTTGGTAGTTAAGACAATCGATCACACATACACCTGTACATGTAAGCATATTAAATAAACAAGCATGGAAGGGTACACATATTACAATTCAAATCTATATTCATAATATTCATTCAACCACCACCATGGAAATGCTGTGAAAGTTCACAATTCACATACAAGCTTTATTTTATGTATTGAAATGGATGGATGAATACATAAAAAGAAGTAGCAATATTTTATTTTTGTTACCTGACTTGATGGCACAGTGGTATTGCACCACAGTGTAGCAGAAAGTGATTTGTGTTTGATGCTCACTGTGAAGTTCCATCAAAAAGCACATGTATGTGGCCAGAAGTGCTGGCCTCTTTTATTAGTGTATACCTGTTTACTCAATTATTTGCCCTGTATGCATCCGTTATCAAAGGGAAGGAAACCCATTCTTAGTGCAATGCAATTTCCCAAAGGACTTATGAAAGTGTAACTGACATTTGTATTCCACTTATGTACTGTGACAGAGCTACCAGTCTGATTTTAAATAATAAAAAAAAAAACATGCCAAACCAACGTCTGCTGAAAATGGCGTCTGCTTATGCCATTGAGTTTGAATAATGTGGCATGTTATACTGCTTGCCCATTTAACATCAGCTCCATCTGTTGAAAGCATCAAAGTCTTATTTAGGCCAATCAGTTTCTTTTTGACCAATCACCCTGGGCAGCTGCTGCAGGAAATTGACACTGTAAGCTGGAGAATGCATGGTCTGTTTAATAATGAAGTGATTGAATGCTGCTCAAGATGTGTATGATGGTCCATTTTTCACATGTACTATGGATATCCAAAAATCTATAAAAGGTTGTTTTCTTGGAATGAAGCAAAGTAATACCTCTGGCAAAAAGGAAAAAAACCGAACCAGCGGATGTCACAATGTGTGACTCCAGTAAAGGACGAAACAGAATGCATTACAGCACAGTCTACAACATGGGAAGATACAAATAGTTTGCAATATAGCCCTTGGCTTTTCATCAAATAGCTTTCTTGAAAATCAGAAAACAGGCCAAAGTGAATGTTGTTTTGTTAAGTACTCCATATATCATTGAGCATGTGAACCAAAGAAGTATAAATGTGATTTCAGGTACAGTAAGCATCTGATGATGGGCCATAGGAGCAATGCGTAATGCCATTGCCCGACCCGGGAAAGAACAGACCTGTCACTTTAACTTGCATCTCACGTAAAACTCTGGAGTCTATTTAGGACGAATTAGAATTATTCCTTGAAAATAACAGTGTCTTAAGGGACGGCCACCGTGGTATTTTCATTGAGAGGTCATGACTGACAAACCTCCTGGGCTTTTCCAAGAAACTTACAGAGTGCTTTAACTTGAACCATGCTACATATTATATTGGTACTTTTAAAAATCATTTTACAAAGAACCACATAAGACGCTTCTTGTCCCTTAAATCCACAGGAATTAAGTGACATGTATTTCAAGCATGCTTTTGATTAATATGACCCCAGAACATAGATAAATACAATTATATGTAATTTATGGTTCTGTGCTGGTTCCCCATTGACTTTCTTACAAATAATAATAATAATGAATAAGTATATTATAATAAATAACCCACCTCTTCTATACCACTACACCGCACTTGTGGGGGGGTCATAGGGTCTATGAATAGCTGCTTTGTTATAATTTGTACAGTGAAAAGCTCTACACAAATAAATTTAACAGACTTTCATGCATATTTTATTATCCTGCTCAACATGCTTTACTTCAGACTTGTAAATATCCTTGATTTAGAAATGACAAATGTCTGGTGGTTATAGTTATCAGTAATATCATTTTATTGCGTGCATGCTCTATGCGATTGGATTCACATAAACCCATCTCACTCGATCTTTTGTCTATTTCAAGGATGTTATTCATTAGCAAATGTGTCACTGCATACGCATAGTAGTTTAGCATGCTTTGAGATGTGGACTGTGGGCAACCAGAATGGGTAGCCTTAGAGTAGAGTTATTCACTGGTGTGATATTATTCCAGTCACCCCCCCACCCCCTGCCAGTAAAACATGCTTCATCTATGACCATAATTTTATCTGATGATTGGTCTCAGATTCAGTGGGGTGTCACAAGGAGGGCTGCCTACATAATTGAAAATAGAAGGATTTGCTGGCTTCATTTGCCAGAGACATCTCAGGTACACTATTAAGACAGTCATTCTCCCTGGAGACGTTGTATGTGGTGTGTGGCTGCCCAGTGTACCACTCTTTGGATTAACTCCAGGATTATAATTAACGCTGCTTTTGAGTGTGTACTGACACCACCTGGGTCAGATGTATTAAAAAGGTAAAGGGGGAAAATAAACAGTCATGCATGAATATCCAGTGGCTCTCATTTCCAGGGAGAATGGTCAGCAGTGTAATTAAGTCATTACAGGCCTGCTCATACAGTTCTGCATCATGTGGGTTATCACTGAAAACATCCATAGGGACATGTCATTTCACACACTAAAAACTGTGTATCATTCCAAACTAGCAAAGCAAATGACAGGCCTGATTGAGCTCATTATTTATATATATATATATATATATATATATATATATATATATATATATATATATATATATATATATATATATATATATATATATATTTTCCCTCATATAATTCTCACATAACATGATTTGTTTTTGTGGTTCTATATATATATATATGTATATATATATCTTTTAACAGGAAAGATACTGACTAGATGTGCTTATTATAATAAAAGTATAAATCTATACTTTGGGTAACACATTTATGGTTTGGAGACCTTGTTTTGACCTTGGTGCAGCACAGCTGATTTAAAACAGTACATTATATTTGGTTGGGAATTAAACTTCCTCTGGTACATTCTAGTATAGCATGAGCAGTTTTTCTGAGACTCACAACATGAACTGTGAGCCTTTTAAAATGGAACAGTCAGGTTGTACTCTTTCCCAAGGGCTTTTTTGCCCTTGTGAACTAATCTTCAGGGGAATTTTGGAACATTGCCCGGGAAAATTTATCAAAATGTGGTTAAAAATATTTTGTGGCAAGACAGACAAATATTCAATAACTATGCTTGTTTTGGGGTTGCTGTAGAAGTCACTGAGGTCTACACCATGCCTCTTTCATAGACAGAGTAATGATGGGAAATACTGAAATAGTTTTTCATGTTTTGATAAGTAGTAAGGGATGCCAAATAACCTTACCATGTTTCAGTCAACCTCAACCTTTACTTTCTGTTTAAGCATTGGCTTAACTATTGTCCGCTTCCAGTACCTTTTTCAGTCACACATAAAAACACTGTTTTAGGCTAATGCTACCCAAGGTCTGAGTTGCACCAGCTACTCATATGTTCAAGTTTGTTCATGTGTAAAATCTCCTCTAAATCCTTATTCATTTGTAGTTTGTCTGACACTAGTGCAGACTTAAATTTGACTATACCATTCAAACATAAGCACTCAATAACAGGTGCTGTTGTGTGTGCACAAAAGTATTACCCTTTTCCAAAATTGTTTTTGGGCTTAGTAAATCACGAGTGCTAATGTAATCCTTTTGAAGGCTTTCCTATGATTTTGCAAACTATTGTAAGGACACCCAATTTTGCACATTCATTCAAGCTAACCAACATAAATAAATAGCAATAATCACGAATCAGTGTTCCTAAATCATAAATCAATCTTTCAATTTAGCACACACACACACTCACAATATTAATTGATCATCTTGAATGGTTTTTTTCCACATGGTCTCAGTTTTACACATGCGATTTGGTGTATAATTCAACTATCAGTGAAGAGTTGGCCATTTAAAGAAATTCATGCACTTATTATTGGTTCGGCATGCTAATTAATTCCAGACAGCATCAGTTCAGAAATCAGGTCGTTATCTAAAATGGCTAATTTTACAGTAGTTTTGTAAAGACAATGCTCTTAATTCATGTTTGCTAACTGCACAACTATTTTGAAAGGTTGCATTACTTGTACGATAACATGTGCATGCTAGCTACATACTATGAAGTAATGCGAGCTAATATTTGTATTAAATTAAGTTAATAACTTGTTCAAGAACCATGTGTGTTTGATATTCTAATTTGAAAAGGCACTATTTATATTGGTGAAACACAGCCTCTACTGACAACCATGGCAGTTCTCAAATTGCATTTAGCAAATACTGAGAACATACAGAAATTATCACACTTTCGGTTTCATCACAAATTTGGTCCTGTTCATTTCCACCCCAGTTTGACTGCACATTCTGAGATCTTCAAACCAGATGAGTACAAAAATGATCATATGCTTCAATAAAAGTAATTTATTAAATTGTATACATCAGTTTATTTGTTTAGAAACTGAAAAAGAAATGCACAAATTAATCAAATTAATCGGATTCCACCCCACCAGGGACTAAAAAATCAACCAGGCACAAATACTAATACCTAACAGGTTGCTGTTCAAATCATAGTCTGGTTGCAGCTGGGTGGTATCTGTGAATTATGAAAAATGCATCACCCTTGAAGAAAATGATTCACTGATATATTTCTTGGAATAAAATGTGACTGTGAAAGAGACATAGAAAGAAAAGCTGTACTTCACATTTTATATAAGAGATGTAGTACTTTTTGGAAATTGCATGTGCACTGTTACCCATTCCAAAAAATAATTTGCTGTTGAAAATAATAAGTTGTTGAAAGAATATGAATTTATATTTTGTTTAAGACACTCCACTGCATAACTATAAGTCCTTTTCCCTGTTTTCAGAGGCTGTAGAATGCCCATCTGTATTCACAAACCATGCTTCTCCTCTGTCCGTTGTGGAGATCACATGCTTGTGTGTGTTCTCCTGAGCTGACGATGTCAGCCATGGCCTCTCTTCACACCATCGTCTAATTGAGTTTGCATGACGATGCTTATGTGCAGCTCAGTACAGGAACACTGTGGCCTCCTGATTGACCAGAAGGGGTCACTGGTGAGTGATGAGACACAGGCATCCTTCCTTCTCTGGGCAGCTGGGTGCCTGCAGGTTTATGACCTGAATATATATTTATTGATTTAGCATTCATCAAACAGCATAGGCAAACTGTACAGAATCCTTTTAGGACATCATCATGCATCCATTCTCTATATGTTTTATGAATAGTTATTTTTGAAATTTATTCATATTTCCTTTTGGTATGTGTAGCTAGATGAGGCTGATTGTGTAGGAATAAAACATCAGCCTGTTTTTTCAAATGCAAGTCCAAAATGAAAGGACAGTTTGTCAGAGATCTTTACAATTTGACAACATCAGTGTAAAGTATATGTAAAAGACTTTTAACATGTTCTAATCTGCATTTATATGGATCCATGTGAATGTAGGACCATAGACAGGAGCCAAGGAATATATAAAGGCTGTCCCTTTATATTGTACAGTACATTTAATAAAAAATGTTATTTTATTATATATAACACTTTGGTACATATTACTTTATCTTAGCTATTCATGCCCTGGATTGAAAGTATTTTATGGTGTATTCAAGGTCAATGCATCAGCTACAATGTTGCACTCAATGATCAGAATCATATGCCTGTATTGCCAGTTTAAATGGAACAAACTTTGTAACCTGGAAGGTGATCAAGTTCTCTTCTTTGTTATTGCTGATTTTTTGACACTTAGGGGAAGACCTCTTCCCATTATTCCCATAGTGGTAACATCAGCCATATTATGCACTAGTGTAAAAACACAGTCTTTTTCCTGAAGCCGCCTGAAACACTATTTTCAATACGAAATGTGGTGCATCATGGTGGGGAGGGATTCTAAAATGTTCATATGAGCAGCTGGTTGAGTTTGAAACACCCGGTCACCACTGTAGTGTTATTCACCAGCCATTGATGGCATGAGTGAGATTGATTGGATCTACAGCAGTCAGGCTGAGGAGTTTGGGGAGGGAATATGTGCCATGGTTCATTGTGTACATAATGAACCTCTCACGGTGATGTCAGCCCCTCTTAACAGTATCCGTACTCCCACAGCCTGAGAACCCGTCCTCACAAACAGAGAGTTTCTGGAGATCAATGCAAAGATTTATATCTGCAGATGTTATCGAACCAGTGATTCAAATACTAGAGATTCTCGTTACAACAACAATAGCAGTCACATATTACAGATATACTGAGGTCTCAGAGTCTCTAAAACAACTAGAGGTGCAACTCAAGCAACAATTTATAGTCTGCATATGAGAGCAGTGTTGTTTTGTTGCATATTAGCATTGTTATGGTTGCAGTAGCATTTGTCCATACATTGGCTAGCACTGCAGTCTTTTCAAGATCAGAACAACATGACAAAAGATATGACATGATAAAACAGCCCAACGAATCTGCTTAGCCAAGCTGTAATTGTGCTGTGAATTTATAAATTAGCTCACCCCAACATAGCTGCCAGTTCAACAAAATTGTGTTTTGTACTTATCCTGTTTCTGATTTTAGAGTACTAAGCTCTTTTATGACCAGATTTTATAAATTCATTGTATCAAAGTTATTAATACTTTACCTGCAAGACAGTTACTAAGTTTGACAATTGAAGTGAGAGCCAAAGAGACCGACATACTCCATGCACCTGTGGCCCATGAAATATATGAACACAGCACATATACAGCACAATGACAGCAATGTTGGTTGATGTGCTGATTTCATGTTGCACACTTGTGTTTTTTTTTGATCAATGACATTTGAAGAAGCCGGAACTCCTATAATCTCCATGAAGCAAACACATGCTGAATCACCAACTGGCTAAAAGCTGTCATGTTAATTTTCAGTGAACTTATTTCATTTTATGTGATGTACAAAACAAAGCTGCAGCTTGAACAAGGACTTTTGTAATGAAATTTAACTTGCTTATATGGAACTACCACATGCTGTATCCGAAAGATTAGCAAGCTTAAAGAAGTCCACCTATGCACCAAATGCAAATAATTGCCTTTCATGAAAAGATTTTTTCCATTACCCTGTCAATTTGACAGACTCATTTTCTGTACTCTAGCTATTGACATTTCAGCTGTTTATAATCATGTTACATTAAAGGACATTTGTGAGACGCTCTTATCAAGAGCAACTTAAAAGGCAAAGTGCATAAGAATGGTACAAAAAATGCAAAGATAACCCTAGAGAGGGGTGAAGTCCCAAGTGCCAAAGGTGATCGAATAGATTAGGACTCCCCTACCAACTATCTAAAGAGAAAGTAAACAACAGCCTGAAAAGCTTAGTTGTTCCAGCTTGAAAGCTACAGGAAGAGATATATTCAGAAAATTTTATTGGAATAATATAAGAAAAGACAAGCTTCTTTGAAAAGCCAACATACTGTTATTTCTGTTCTTTTTTATTCCCCTACAATTTTATAAACATATGTCCGTCTACAGTTTGCAAGCTAGATCTACCAAACTTGGCCAGTAGCATCAGACAGTTGCAACTTCCAATTTCAAGTTTTTTGAATAACAACTCAAGTTGCACTATCTGAAGCTACTGGCCAAGTCTAGTAGACCTAGCTAAACCAAACGATTATAGTTTCCAAATTTTGATATGCTATATCAAGCAGTTAAAAGAGTCACGTAAGTTGAAAACATGATATAAAGCATTAAGTTTGTTCCTTATCAGGAATTTATGTTTTCCTTAAGTCTACGAGTAATTTGAATATCAGTATTTGTGTATCGTTAATAACATACACCAAAAATCTATTTCAATTTATAGCCTTACTAATGCAGGTTGAGGAAAACCTATAATCCTGACAATGAATGCAATTCAATTGCTAGCAGCTTAGCTAACTTTTTCATATAGAATGCCTGACAGGCATAGATAAATTGAATGTATTGCATACTTGGCTCACAACTCTTAAGTTTATCTCCTGTAGTTTCATTCTTCAGTCAAAATTGATAACCATATGGTAAAATAGCTTGTGGATTCAAGAAATTCCTTGACAAGTTTGTGATATAGAGAAAACAAGCTGTTATAAGTAAATCCCAAAATAAAAATGCATATAAAAGCTATGCACAAAAGTATGTGTAACCACAATCATTTTTGTAGCCTTTGAATTTCATGTGTATTAGAAACCAAAAACAACAAAATTAAGTGTCTAAACATTAACAGAAAATCCTTGCTCTAAATTGTACTGTGCAGTGCTACTCCTTGAAATGTTTAATCTAAAATGAAAGATGCTGTAAGTATGTTTGATTTGTCTACAGGCCCCAACATCTTTCTCACTTTTTTGTGTGCCATTCCCATCATAGAAAAACCCTGCTATATTTTGTGACAATGGTCATGCTGTTGTGCTTAAAGCAGCTGTCTGTAGAGATCTGCTCAGTGAGTACGCTGCCACAGGCACACTGTCCAGGTAAGTGCTCAGCAAAAGGCAACTGTCATCCCAGTCACACCATATTTTACATGTTTCCCAAAGGTCACTGCTACCAATGTACTGTCTCCAGCTTATATTAAGGAGACTTCCCATTTATGGCCTATAAATAGGTCACCCCTTCAAGCGAGAACAGGGGGAACAGTGGATTGATAATACAAAAATTATGGATTTTTTTAAGCCAAGGGTATTGTAGAGATATTTGATTTAGTCAGTCTGGACAGCTACAGGACACCAACAGAATGAACATTATAATGTTTTTGCACTTATTGTTATTGAGCAAAAGATTGCTGTGCATAAAATGTGCCTTTTTCCAGGCAAGGTTTTATGTAATATGTACATTCTTAAATAATTTAATTGAGGTTCCCAAAATGCTTGGAATCCATTGGTTTTAAGTTCCCACTTTCAAATTTTATTTCAGCTTTGGTTACCAAAAAACCAGATATTTTAACACCTTCATTACAGTGTAGCTGTGCTACACTTAAAATACACTCCTTCGGAGCACTTTGTTATTTTGAATCACAGGTTGGCTAAAAAAATCACCATGTGGAAGTCAAAACAGAAAGAAAGGAAGTTGCAAATGCTTATGTGTCTCAATTCAAGTGTGAATGCTTAGGTGTCGTTTTGACTACATTATGTGTATGTGCTGTCATTGTGAACCAGGCTTCCAGGCAAGTCTAGAGCCAAGACATCATTTTCTGTACTCCAGCTTGAGTCCTTCTGCATGTATGCATGTCACATGCCATTTGAGTCACCATGTAAAATGCCATAAGCCACTGTCTCTAATCCCCTCCCTAGTCCCTGTCACTGGAAACAATTGCATAAATGTAAGGAAGGAGGAAATAACAACAACATACTTATTGAGAATTTCCCCAACCTAATATAGCTTTTCAAAGTTAAATGTATATGTTCAAAATTATGAAATTAAATTTATGATTATACATTCATACTGTGTAGAGTAAGAGGAAAGATAAATCTGCATAATGCAGTCAAATCAAACAGTGCATCCCTTCGAGAGGCGAAATACCTACTGTAAGTGTAATTTTATCCCAGAGACATCCTATGTGATCTGCATGTTATATAGCTTTTTCACCATAGATATGCTCTCACACTGTAGTAAGTGCCTGTGAAATGTAAGTGCTGAGTATCTGTTAGTGTGTCACACCCACACAAAAACACATTTTCTGTTGCCAAGCAGCAAGCCTTTAATGTCTGAAAGATAGG
This sequence comes from Albula goreensis, assembly GCA_022829145.1. Taxonomy (NCBI): domain Eukaryota; kingdom Metazoa; phylum Chordata; class Actinopteri; order Albuliformes; family Albulidae; genus Albula; species Albula goreensis. The sequence goes on from CM040750.1 coordinate 23,131,756, forward strand.
GAAATGGCATTACACTATTGGATGGCTCCCAAAGGTAGACTTCATTTTGTAAAAGAAAATGAAATGAGTCATAAGTCACATAGCTTAAATGTCAGAGTACAATTCAAACACAGTCAAAGCCAGGGTCTTCAAATTTAGTGTCTAAAAATAGGGGAGTTTACTGTGAACTGTGGCAAGTGTTTCTACTACACATGTTGCCATTTCTTCTGCAGCATTCTTTACTAGATTAGTAAAAAAGAAAACATTCAAAAGTGCATGAAAAATCATGGTAGGAGAAACTGTCATGCTATGATATTCTCCCCTGCATATTGTTAAATACTACTCTTGAAACTGAAGCTATGAAGTGTTAAAAGATCCAGAAAACATCCCATAATGTAAACTACTTCTCTAATAATTTGACATTGATTAGGAAAGCACTCAAATCAAACCACTTCAGAAGCAAATTTTCGAGGATAAATCTGTACACATTTCCTCAGCCAAAAAATACAATTCTCCATTCCTTCCACTCCAAAATGGAACAGATTTACTTGATTTGTAAAGCAGTCCACCATTCAAATGTTTCAATGTTTCTTTACGGGGATGGCAGTTTTTGAACTGCAATACTTTTTCTTATAGTTTGAATGTTTACAGACATGACTTCACAAGTTCACTGATTACAGACCAGAATAATTGCGTCATCAACATATGAATTTTCCCCTCATTTTTTGCCACCGTTAACACTTCTGTCCTACTACTCTTCAGTGCTGGAACCTCCAAGGCCTTTGACAGCAAATTTAGCAAGAGGGCTTGTACAGTCAAACAGTTAAACAGCCAAAGATCTACATGCTGTGTTAATGTATAGTTAAAAGGATTTATTGCTCTGAAAGGATAAAATTTGTCTCGGGTTCACACTGCTTGCAGTTTGGCTGTTATAAACAACGTCATCAGGGTTGCAGTTGATGTGTGCGCTGGCCTTGGAGAAGATGGCTTTGACCATTTGTCTTGCATAGAAAGGCCTGCTTTGTCCCTAGTTTAAGCCTGTCTTGAGTAATGGTTTTGAATCATGCTCTGTTTATCCTCACTTCTAAGTTCTGGAAGAAAGGATGCTTTGTGGGATGACCTGATATTAAAGACAAAAATAAAATGCTGTGACTAGTGTTGGCTGGCTAAATATTAGAAGGACAGGTAATGTCATCAGGGAATTTTAATATTTTAAAAGCCTAAATTAGAATATTCTCTGAATGTGAATATTTGAATATTTGTTCTCTTCAAAACACAAGTGTGAAGCACTGAATCAAACAGTTAGTGTCTGAAAAAATGGAGCAGTCAACAACTCAACCAACCTTAAACGTTTGTCACAAGTTTGTTGTAGGTTTTCCTCAGGTTTTCCTCAGGTGAAAGACAGCCAAAACTGTCTGTAGGTAACTGTAGGTAAAATAGTTTTTAAGCACTCCTATTCTTGTTGTTTCCTTTGTCTTTGACTCTTAATATACAGATGCCCAACATCTGTAAAATTAATGCTTTTCTTATGTCAGAGGCCTTAAGTTTTAAATGTCTTGTTGTTTAAAGTTCTTCAAGAGGTTTTCAAGTCTTAATCGGGGGTTAGAAACAAAAATATCAGCTGCTAAGGGAAGTATGGGAAGCCCAATTTTGTAGCTGCTCTTTAATGTATGACTGATGTACAAACTATTCCTAGCTCCACACACACATATTTACCACCCTTTAAAAGTGCCTTTTGAGTATCACCACTTTGTACATGTTCTAATACTTTGAATGGATGGAAATCACAATTGAATGCTCTTTCTGCTATGCTCCTCAATGAAGCGGCATTAAGATGCATTTTATACCTTCAAATCTTCACACTGCAGAATATTGTTGCTTGTTCTGAGAATGTAATTCACTGCTTTTTGTGTTGTATTGCTATATGAATAGGGCCAGTTCACTAAATATGAGATATGTAAGATATACAGTTATTGCGAATGAAAGATGGTTTTGTGCTCAGTGATGCACAATTGAAAGCTTTGTCAGAGTCTAGAGTTATGGAAGTCAAAGACAAAGACACATACTGTTTGGAAGAAAGTCATGAAAGAACTATACCTTTTGATATTCATCCTCTGTGAGACAGCTGTCAGTAAACACAATAGGATGTCACTAGGGTCAGTGGGAGAAGACAGAGCTGCAGTCAGGCTGAAGCAGCACAGTGGGATAGCTAAACAGTAATACAGAATCTGGCAGAGAAAACCATGGGGAAAGGGATGAAATTGATGGATCTTGGGGATCAGAAAACAGGGAAATGTGAGAGATGAGGTGGTCAATATTAAATGGGTCAGTAATACAGAAGGATCTCTCCAGGCATGACCTATGCAAGACAGAAGGGCGAAATATCCCATTTCATGCAAGTTCTGTTCATGGACTGATGCCAGAGCTGATGGATTCTGCTTTGCTAGGGGTTAAGAGATGATAATGGCTCTTGACCATCTCTTGTAAGACCATGTTTTGTAAGCCATCAGTGAGAAACTAGGTCAAGATATATGCCACATTGTGAAGAAGAAAGAAATGAATATAAAATTACCGGCAGTCTTTAATTGAAAACAATGTTTACATGTATGTCATAGTAACATCGAAAAACAAAAGCAAATTCTGTTGTAAAGTATTAGAAGTTTTTTTTTTTTATCGTTTTCCTAGCCTGTCCAGTCTCAACATAGCTGGTAAATGCGTTGAGGGAAAAGGGTATGTGAAACCATGGAGTGCACAGCCATTAAGCATGCAGTAATGGGAAAGGAGATACAGGATTATCTGCAAGCAAAAAATAGACATTTCCCCTTAGTATTAATGGGCCCATAACTGAATAGAGTAATTTAGGTGTGAAAGCAAGAATTGCTAAACCACCCTCTCGCAAGATGCTTTTCTGCCTGTGAATGCTGGAAACTGTCTTTTATGTAATGTGTTTCCAAATTTAGATATATTATGGTTGGTATGTGGGAGAAGAACATTGTAAAGTAGGTGCTGTAAAAAACTGCAGCTTATGCGTAGGAGACTGTGCAAAAGAAACATAGTTTCCTATGGTTTTGTCTGTATTTTTTATACTGTCTGTAAGCTAGAAAAAATGCTTTTTAAAAATGCATCCATGACACCATGCATAATTAGTAAATTTAAAATATATAAAATATGTTACAGAATATTAATTTCTGCAGTTATGTATTGTGGTTTTGATCACCATAGTATGGACTTTACAAATGTACGGTACAGTGATGACTGTGGGGAATAGTACCTCAGCAATTATACTTTACTTTCATATGGGGCTGCAAATGAACATTTCATTTTTCAGAATGTACTTCAGTGGCCATGATTTGATAAGTTTGATTTTTATTCTCTCAGACTCATGCTGGAACTTGTGCTTGTCCATTCAGCTACAGAATGCATCCTGGTTCTTCTTTGAGATGCCTGCATTAATACACATGCTATTGGAGTGTTGAAGGGGCTTCATTTGCCTTTATAGCTTGTAGCTTTAACTTTTCCTTTTTCACTCCCCCTTTGCATAGTGGTGGCCAAGAAATCCATCTCCAAATCCAACTCTGGCAAAAGTAAGCAGAGTTGATATGGACACTGTTATTACTATGGTGGCAAGTGTTACTCCTGCAGAGATGTGTCTCCTTCCCACCCCTCATATTTTTTTAACCTCTGATATGTAAAAACTCTCCCTCTACTGTGAGTCCTCATTTCTGAGAGTAGGGGAAGCACAGTGAATGGTACAGCTGAACAATTGTATTTTTTAAAGTCAGCCACATGTCTGGTTGCTTCTTGTTTGAGAGATAAATGCTTATTAATGAGATCATGTGTTTGTGTGAGAATTATTGTTATATGTCACTGTTGAGCTCCTTTCACCATGGTGTTAGATTTCTGCCTTTATCTTGCCTTCTCTCATGCTCCTAGTTGAATAAGAAGTGAGCACCCACTGGACCATGGCTCCTTTCACATTTTTTCACTGGCAGCTGCTTGCATGCTACGTATGATTCTGAACTCTTTACAATACTTAGGTACCTGCGATGCGATTAAGTGATATTTAAAATGGTCATTCCGATTAAGGTTTTGTGTCTCACAATGTAATGCAACATTTTTACTGGCACATGTGACGGCCCAATGAAGAGGTTATTAGAGTTTACCTCGTTACATTTGCAGTAAGTATTGTTGGGTGTGTGTGATGCGGTAGCTGGTAGTCGTTGTGCATTTCTGGTGGGTCTGTAGTCAGCATAGATGGAGTGATTTGCTGTGGCTCAGCATTCACCTATGCTTGCCAGTTCTCCTGCCTCTCCGCTTTTACTACCATTGACTGAAGTTATACAATACATCTCGTATGCATACTTTTTAAGTGCACATGCTTGTAAATGGTCTGTTTGGGCCTGTTAGTGTGAAAGTCCGTTGAGCCCGTTGTTATTGTCTGAGTACTACCGTTCCCTCAGTGGGAGTCTGTGTAAGTGTGCAGCAAGACGGAACCCACTTGGGGCCTCTTGCATTGAAGAAAACTTTTCCAGCATGTTGTGACTTCTGCCACATGAGTGATATGTTGTGCCCTGCAGTGTTGCAGTTACATATTCCCTCTTTCTCCTAGTTTTCTTGAGCTGTGCTATAAACAAATGTCTTGATAATTGTTAAACTCTACTGTCCAATGGGTGTCACCGAATAGCTGCTGTTTGTTGGGTGGGACTCTGTCTCCTTGCTTCTTGAGGAAGAGGCACAACTAACACATGGGCGGTGCTTACTGAAGAGCCTAAGTCTATACAGACTGAAATACAGAACTTATAGTTTGTTGAAATACAGCAATAAAGCAGACCATCTCCTCACCACCAGATGGCAGTGTGAAGGTCTCCTGGTTCTGCTCCAGAGCAGGGTTGCCAAACTATTTTCACAACCCCAACCCAAAGTGCGGTAGCCTGCTTGTCACAGCAAAAAAAAACATGACATTGCATGGCTGACAGACAAGCCAATTTATTCAAAGTGAAAATAAAACACTGAGATACCAACTGGGCTCTAAAAATAAACTAGTCTCTATGGAAACACAATTATGGTCATCTCTGCAGAGGAATGAGTCCATCTTTCTATTTTTACAGGAGCTGCATGTCTTATGTTGATATGATTTTATGAAAAAGATAAAAGGCACCAGAAAATCAGTCTTAAATGCCAAAATCAATCACAGTTCATCTAATTTCATTGAAAAAGCCAAATGCTGGCATTGATGGTCAGGAGACTAATTACAGACATGGAACCATACCTCATCTGTGCTCTGAGCAGCCAGGCCTGGAAGTGTGCGTTTTCCTGGGCTGCTGATGAAGCGTCTGTTGACCGGCTAAGTGCAGCTGCATCTGTTCTGTGAAAGGGCCTAGTGCTGTCCATGGTCCTGTATCCCTCCCAACCTACGAGGCTGTGCTGGTACTGACTGCATGGTGGGGGAGACCAGGGCGAGGCCCTTCTCGCCCCCGCACTACCCCTCCCGCCATCCCAGATGGTTGTGACACCTGATATTGCTGAAGTCTGCCAAGCCACAATGACAATCCCAGACTGCACTTCAATTCTGCATCCACAAGCAGCACTGTGGTTAGGTTAGTTACGTTATGTATTTCTTTATTTTTAACAGGTCAAGTCTCCCAGCTTATAATACACATCTTACTGATTTATTCAGCTGACTGCTTTTACTGAAGTGCTTTCCTTCATAAAACAGAAAGCAAGTATGAAAACCTCCAACCAGCAAACCTCCTGGTTACAAGTGTATCTCCTTGTCTGGCTCTCCAAACTGATCATTATTCATGGCAGTAGGGTTCCAGTATACAGGAAGAAGCTGGTATGTGAAAATGGGCCTTATCCACACCCCCTCTCGCTCACCTGCCCCTGTGGGAGAAAAAAACACAGCAAGCCTGGCAGGGACGGACGCGTGAGATAGCTGAGCTTATTACTCCACTCCCTGTTATTACTCCACTCCCCGTGCATGTTGCATTCCTGCAGTGGGATCTCATGGTTGAGTTTGTGCCTCTTTTTGCTTTTCACAGTATTTAGAGCACAGCTGTTTCCCACCTCTCCAGAGGGCTGTGATGGGGGTAGAGGAAAAAGGAAACACCATTTACCCCCATCCATAAGAAACTGGTATTCCTGTACCTGATGGCAGATGTATGAGACAGACTCACTGTATTCTTATGTCTCCTCTCAGAGGGGAACCATCAGGGCCCTGCAGGTCCTCAGAGAGGGCCTAAGATATTCTAAAAAACAATATTTTAAAAGTCATCAGTTCTCAATTTATACTATATGACAATCAACATCTAAACAAAATGTTTTTGAGGAAATAAACCTTTCAAACCTGCCTATTCAGTTTGTGTTGGAATGTGAAGGGTTAAAGGAAAGTCTCCCTATGAGAATTTTTACACCTCTGCAGTTGCTGGGAGGAAAATGCTATGCGTTCAGCTCTATTAATGGTGGTCTAGCTATAAATTTACTGAGGGACGAGCAATAGCAATTCAGTGAGAGACTAATTTCAAATGACAGTAAAATTGACCAATCATACCTTCTCTCTAAATGGATGGGCTTTGTTATCGCTAACTTTATGACAAGTTCCACCCGCTGTGGGGGACATGAATCACAAGATAGTGGGAAAAAACGCTGATAAAATAGCTAGCTATTCTGTTGGTTTACGATGGAAGCCATGAGTAACGTTACTGCTAGTGAGGAAGTGGCTGTCTGTGTTTTTCACCCCGGCCTGTGAAGTTCACACACAGCTTGTGTGATGATGCAATTATCTGTAAGGAGGATTTTCATTTTGCTTAAGAAATTAGCTGTTTTTTGTTTTGGTGATAACTCTCACTCTCTCCATGCTGTTTGCTCATTGCATTGCCAAGGCTGGAAATTGTCATAGGTAACGTTTGCAGTGCTATAGGAGAAGACACAGTAAGCAAGATCGGTTTGCTTTTTTTCCCCCGATGAGGGAAGGAGGGTCACAGGGCCAAAATTTAAGAGTCACGGTTCACTACTGGGACTCCTCAAATAACAAAATATAAATGTGGTTTTGCAACTTTTTTTTGGCTTTATATAATTCAAGATCATTATTTAATTAGGGGTTAGTTTAGCCCCTCAATTTTATTTTTATTTTATTTTTACCTAGTGGTCAGTTTAAACCAACTTAAGTTTTTCATGTAGAGGAAGCAATTCCACACCATTTAAAATAGCTTTGGCTTATTAGCTTGCAGCAATTCAATCCTTTCTGAGGATACAGAACCCTACTTCTGCTTCTAAGCTCTGAAGTTCATGCACAGATTTCACCATGTCTGCATTTTTATTTATTTATTTATTTGTTTGTTTGTTTATTTATTTTACCAAGCTAAATTAAAAAAAAAAAAAAAAAACACCTTTGAATGACACAGGCTGCCATTCGTAGAAATCAGGACAATGAATACACAATAGACACATGTATTTTTATCTGTGCTGGTGAATCCATTTTAAATGCCATTGTCAATATAATCAATTATATAATGACAATGACAATTAAAGTAGAATTAAATGAGAAGCAAGTAAAGTTATGTTGTTATGTTCAGTACAGCATGTTGAGATCAATGTGTTTCAAAAGCATTCTGAAATTCTTTTTTGATGTGTCTACATTGGTTTTCATTTCTGTCTTCAGAACAGGGGCAATTGGAAATTGTAATGTCAACAGAAATGTAATAATGAAAGTGAGAACTTAATTTTGAAATAAAAAAGCACACACAGTACAAGAGGAATATTCTGAAAGAAATATTAGTTTGAAAGAAGTTCTACCAGCTTTTTGAAGCCTCTTTCAAACCAAGTCATTTGGTTTGTTATACTACAGTAATTGTTCAGTTGGTCCCACTTGACTCCATTTCTTAGAAACTGTGAACATCACCAAAAGATGATTCTCTCAATGGTATTTTCTGCATCCAATGTGACAGACAGTCACACACACACACACAAAAAAATCTGATTACTTTTCTTTACTTTCATTATTGGCAGTTCTTGGAATGTCATGCTTAGTCACTTGTTTTTCACAGATAGTCACTCCTGTTTCTTTATGTGAGTGACTATGAATTTCAAGTGACCTGTAACTTGTCAGCAGAGTGAAACTTGTGCTTTTATGTGTGTGTGTATGTATATTCAGTAGAATGAATTTTCAGACAACATTGAATGCACTTAGAAGGAGTTTATTGCGATGTGGCAAGTTATATAACAGTAGAGACATTTCATCTTGGGCTTGGTTTCCAAGGAGGCAGCATCATACCTCACAAGTTTGGATGAGGTGAACCCCCCCACCAGACCAGTAGAAGAGAGAGAGAAATACAGAAGAAAGTGTGTGTGCATGTGTGCATGTGTGTGCATGTGTGCATGTGTGTGTGTGTGTGTGTGTGTGTGTGTGTGTGTGTGTGTGTGTGTGTGTGTGTGTGTGTGTGTGTATATATATATATATATATATATATATTGTTTGTTAAAACAAATTTGGGTAATGTATTTTCAGACCAGCCCAATTCAAATACCTCGGTTTTCTCTGCGGGTATTAAATTGTCACATACCTTATCTCCCATCAGGCACACTGCCTCCAGCATCCCTCTCCCTCCCCATCTTCACCTTCATGTGTACTTCCTTTATTCTGTGTTTCTCTTTCTCTTTTACTGGTCTGGTGGGGGGTTCACCTCACCCAAAACTGTGAGGTAAATGTATAAAGAATATACTTTTCGATGAATATGAGCTCTTCATTGGTTATGGAGCCACTCAGGTTTCAATCATCAGCCGTTTAAGACTTCAAATATATCAGTGGAATTTGTGAGAGATGCATCTGTCATTCATTACACTCATTCAACATTACTAATGTAGAAGTACCCTGAGAAATCCTGGCTAGCTCAGTCCCATTCTACCCTTTATGAGACAAATGCTTGAAAAAATGTCCTCATTGACATGTTGTAAACCTTGATGACGTCTTGTAAAGCACATTTCCTTAGTGGCATCTTGTGAAATATGCGCTCAGATTCACAACATGGTGCACAGTGTCTATGGACTGTAATGGGAGATTCTGTTCATTTCAGCTCTTAAGCAGAAACAACGTGGCTGTCACAAGCTAATTAAACAGCAGAATAGCCATATTATGCAAACAAGTGCCTCTCATTCATGTATGCCAAATGTGGCAGACTGAGGCATAGTTCCTTTCATGTCATGGTGAGCCAAATCTCAACAAAGTTAATTGAAGAACATGGCTGGTACAGCAGAAGCATTTCATTAGTGCTCTACCCATTTTATGGTTTACTACTAATAACTCAAAATGTACCATTGATTAGTTTAACTCATAGACATAAAATTTAGCACAGAGAATCTGTCTGCCTTTCATCAGGTTAAGTCATTTCAAGTCCCTCTCCCGAACAATGTGTTTGCCTTGAGCCAATAAAATTACAGGAATACATGAAAGCCCATAAATCATACATCTTTTCTCCCTGTTGTATTAAATCTGTATGAACAATGAGAGTAATACTGCTGTATTTTATAATATGCAATTGTGTGTAATTCAATTCCAGATTATAGGTCCAATCGATGCCAAATCTATTGCACTGACATTGCCCTGTTCCATAATTGTGTGACTAATATGAATTATGTTCATTTAAAAAATGTGGCCCCAACAGCCAACAGTGTAATATCCTGATTTTACCACCCAATTGTGTGCAAAATACTCAACAATCATCTCCTCACACAGGGATTGAAATGAACCTTAGGCTGCCATTTATCCTGTTATACAAGCCCATTCATTATACATCTTGATGACAATGTCATCCAATCAAATTTCTTTGTTTATAAATCCATAATTCGTGATAATAAGATAATAAATTTGTCATTGGTTTTTGTTGAATTAAAAAGTAACTATTGAAGATGTCTGATTAGCTGTACACACATTCTTCCCTTTGCTTTCCACCAATCATTTCCGTCATGTTAGGCTGTTACTTTTTCTGGGCCTCTCCAACATGTTGGCTAATTCACATTCAATAGATGATTTTTGGCATTTAAAATTGTAACTTTTGTAATGTAAAAACAACAAAAAAATTATATTAGCAACAAAAAAAAATTGTTCATTTTTCAGTTAGCTATGAATACCTGCTGCTTATATCTTGCATTGTGTATGAGTCTTCTATGTTTAGAAACCAATGGTTAAATAGTTTATTTCATGAATGCTATTCTAGCTAGCCCAGTGCATGCAAAGACACAGCATGGGGATTTTCATTTCATTGCAGTCATTTAGCTGATGCTTTTATCCAAAGTGACTTACAGTTGATAGGGCCAACCAGGGGCCAGTCCCCCCTGTGAGCAATGTGGGGTTAAGGGCCTTGCTCAAGGGCCCAGCAGCAGTGGTGTTCTTGCTGTGGCTAGACTGGGGCTTGAACCACCAACCTCAGGGGTCCCAGTCATGTACCTTGGCCACTAGAATATAGGCTGCCCCGTGGTGTCTGCAGCTGTTTTCTAGCATGCACACCATGTGCACCATTAAGGATGGAGTGTATGAAACTGAGCTGCAGTTTAATGTTTCACAATGGCTGGTGGTCAGTGACCATTAACAAGCTGTTTTGCATTCTGCCTCCTGATTGGTTGGAACTCAATCCAAATACAAGTACAGGGAACATCTTGGGCATACAACACAGCTTTTTCTCAAAGATTTCCACCAACTTTATTATCATTAGCATAAGCATCATTTTGTGAGTGCTATAACAACAAATCCTGCAGGCAGCCCTGACAGAGGATATCATTACAGTCAGTATCATTCCTCTTCAGCAGCAGCCATGCCTGAAAATGACTGCATAATGATTGCTAACATTCATTTGATGAATATTCAGGGTGACATGGATATTATATTTGCCATTATAAACTGTTGCATGTTGTCACTATTCTTCTGTTTCAACTATTCATTGTTTCATCTCATTTTGCTGTCTTATACATTGGTTATAAATCATCAAAAATTATAATTCCGGTCAATTATTGTATAAATAACTCACAGGAAAATATCAAGCTATTTAAACTTGATAGATTGCATTTGTGAGATGACAGAGCAGCTGTAGTTTGATATTCAGGGGTGCTAGGCCACCTCATCGAGAAAACCCTCAATGCTTTAAATATCTTGAATGACTATCACCAAATCAGAAAATTAACTCCACTAAGTTACCAATTTGATGAGCTTGTGGTAGGAACCGAAAAACATGGTTGTATAGGATTATGATTAATATTGACAAATTTTTTTTGCTATAAAATAGACTTTAATATGTCCACCCTATTTAATTAGCCACATCAATGCAGTTAGGGAATGAGCAGAGCAATCATACATCTTTAGTTTGCACAAATTCCATGAATGTCACCTGATGGACTAGGAAAGGTCTGTTTTTAAATGTGCTGACAATGAAGACAATGAAAAGAATTGTGTGGACATCTGAATTCTTCACTGACATTCTACATTTGTTGACTGTTCAGGAAACAGAAACAGCAGACAGGCACAAATCAATTTCATCGTCCATACTCATGGAACTGTCCATGTATTGACACGCATTTTGTAGAAACAACATTTTGTAGCCTGGCTTTTTGTTACTTGGCTTTTAATATCCACAGTTAAAGGTACATGTCCAAAATTTCCCCAAATTTCTAACTAACTGTAAATAAAGATGCACGTTTTACTATTTATTTTAGAAATATATACAGATATAAAATGGAATCAAATTTATTTGTTTCATAATTAATGTCTCAGAATACAAAGTGAGCAGAGTAGTCATAATGAGTTAACTGCCAAATTTCTGAATTGAATGTATGCATTTCAGAATCTTCATCAACATTAAGTGAGACAAATGGAAAGATGTAGAAAAGCCTAGGATAGACTGCAGGTCTGTGATTCATAAATTTATGTAGCATTTTTGAGATAGATGACTCACACCACAGCTACAGTATACAGTAACAGTGTAAATTTTAAATGAATGTATTTTCAAGCCATTGAAACCAATACACATTTTAATCATCATTTGTGTGAGAAGACACAAGGTTGGTCACAAGGGGACTGATGGGATACTAACATAATGCAAAGTCAATTTTGGCCTGGATTCAAGGCACTTTTATTCTCAACTTTAACTTGATGAGTGCATGTTTTACATGTACAGTCTCTTGCAAAGTCTACTTCAGCTAACTGATGAACTGAATCTGCCAGCATTTGAGCAATCAGTTGGTAAGTGCACTTCAAGCAAGCACAGTTCACAAGAGAAAAGGAAAGCAATCATTCCCCAATTTGCTTTGGGTGTTTGCATTGTTTTTGCCAGCGTCTGTGTGCAAAGATTTTTTTTTCTGACTGAAGCAACAGCAAACATCCAATGCATTCAACGATCAGTCCAAATGTTAGGGTAAGAGGGTGGATCTGGTGGTCCTTGTTTCTGAAATGTTCATTTAATGCTCCCAAAATAAGAGGAGCTTCCACTTTTGCTCTTTGCTTTTCTACTCCATTTTTGAAGACAAGTTAGATAAAATCCATTCAAAGGTTCCAGCTTGCTATAACATTAATTTGGCCTAGTTGTTTCTAGGGCTGTCCCCTGAAAGTCGATGAGTTGAATCATCTGTCGGAGACCTGTCAGTCAACTGAGATTCTTATAATCGTGCAGTGTTTTTTTTTTTCTCAGTCAGTGTGCAACTATTATCATTTCAATGAGGAATTATAAATAAGGGGAATCATAAATATATTTTTATATTCTAGCAGGACTAGCTGGCGCACATGCTAGAAAAATCCATGTGACAGCATGTGCTGGTGGTTAACTGATGAGAGAAGCTGAAACTTGAGGTGGAGTGGTTGGTAAACTAGGCAGTGTTACTCAAACTATGGGTCACAGACCAGCGCTGGTCTGTGGTGAGAAGGCTGCCAGTCTGCAGCACACTGTTGTTCATTTGTTAGATCAACAAGTTAGTTTTTAATGAATTTATTTAAAAATTTCATGCCTGCTGTTTTTATTTTCATCTGAAAATAATTCCAATCTTAAATAATTTCATTTGTTAATTTATTATTTTATTTATTTATTTTTTAGTTTTTACATTTAAAGAAAAATAAGTAGTAGATATACATTTACCTCACCTAATAAGAAGTAGACCTATTCTGTTGAAGAAGAGATTTTAGTTATTTTATAGCGGTAATGCTGTGAATTTATTTGAAACGCCTGCTGTTTTTATTTTCATCTAAAAATAATTCCAATCTTAAATAATTTTTAAAGTGAAATACAAAATAAGCTTTAATAGCTTGATTTAAACAGAAATACATGTGTGCTGCCTGTCTCACTATTCAGACCAATCCATATGGTAGCCCAACATTATATGTTGGTAATTCAAATAGGCCGCAGTTCAAATCTTGCATCATATGCAGCTGTCGGAAGTCTATATGAAAAAAAGAACAAATAGGTGAATCTCCATATTGAACAACCAAATCCGATTCGACTGACAAAATTCAGAGTCAGGTACAGCATTCATTGTTTGTGGCTAAGCTAGCGCTTTGTCCTCAAAAGATTGCTACAAATATCACCTGAATGTGTATTCAGAGACTAGCTAGCCATATCCTTGGCAAAAGTTCAAATGATGTTGTTGCTAATCTAAATGTTGGACGCCTTGGTAACTATTGACTACAAGATTTTGTGGTTTTAGTTATTTGTATCATTTCTGATCTTAACATGTATACGTGATGTTAAAAATGTGTTAGTGTCCAATTGTAGTACCTCTTTGTGAAACCAAACCAGCAAAAAAGTTCACTTGTGTAGGTGTTCAGGGATGTATATCATTTGAGTACATATAATTGATTGCTGATTCAGAAAAAGTGATTTCTTTTTGATGAAAATGCTACTTATATGTCTTTCACCACAGTGGCAATGATTTCAACTGATTCATTTTCAGTCGAAAGGAATGAAATATATGGGGTGTCAAGGCTGACATTAATTTGTGATAAAGAAACTGGGATGTGTATTTATCTACTCATTTAAATATAAAAGCTGCTGGGTTCTTTTGAAGTAGCTCTGAGTGGTGACACAGGCAGGAGATGGAAACTCCCACATATTCATTAAAAATAAATCCATAAATTGGCACTAACACTGAAAAATCACAATATTTCTTTTTATAAACCACCAATATAAAATTTTCAAAAAATGTCAGAGCATTGCTATGTTGGATCATTAGATCGCCTGACAGCATTTTCTATGCATTATGTGCAGAATCTTATAATGGCATGTTTCTAGGGCATTGTCATTATATAGTGGAGCGAAATCAAGAAGATTGATCTTGCTTGTTTTTTGTTTGTTTCTTTCTTTCAGTTGCTAAACCTTGAATAGTGCATTTAAAAATGTTGACGGATGTTGTGTGGCTCACAGTGCCACCGTCAGTTGTGTATTACAGAGGTGGAGAAGTGACTGATTTGTTTGCAGTGAGGCTCATTTGTTGGTTTCCATGTGGATGAAAGCTACACCTAATCTAAGGACCCCCATGAAGTATCACTAAGCACAGGGTTCACTTGGCTGCTTTTGACCCTTTATCTTCTCCAACAGCGTAAAAGGCATGGCTTCAGTTTTGAGGTTTTTCTGAGATATGGGGACCAGGGCATTTGTATGGATGGCACAGCACGGAGTGGCATTAAAACCAGACGGGCCATCTTGAAAGATTATATTCTCAGACCACAATGGGAGAGAAACTGTAAATCTGTCCTCAGATGCCTCAGCTGATGCTTTTTCAAGGGTAGTTTCAAGGACATCATTTGTCATTTGTGTTTTTGTGTTAGGACTTTGGATACAAACATGTTTCTAAACATGGAATCAAACTGAAATTAATGCAGAGACTAATTCTCCCTCTAGGAGTAATTCAGCAATGAAACGCATTGTGACAGGCATGAATAACTCTCGACTTTGTGCTGTTCTACCATATAGGGTGTAGGCTGTATTCAGGCATTTCAGAACTTTTAATTCTTCTGCAACAGTCGAGATAAATTGTGATTCCGACTTACAGGCAACGGATGAATAATGGCAAATATGCTGAAGACTCCAAATTGTTATTCATGAATCCCATGGTGAGTTCTGATGTGAATAGACAGCCCTTTAAATTGCCTCTATGAACTGTTTATGCGTTTATGCAATATAGATTAGAAATATATATTTCAGCTCACACTTTTATACAATGTGATGTATATTTTTGATACATTTAACCTTAACAAAACTAAATTCACATACTATGTGAGAATATATGTCTTGAAAGAATAGAAAAAAGAATGAATACAATAATATTTAAGCTATATGATAAATAAAGAAGTTTGAGGACAGTGGGGCAGTATCCACAAACTAAAACCTGTAGTGGTATTTTTTGTCCTCTGATAGAAATGGTAAATATTAGCAGTGGGTTTTCCTCTTTAGTTCACTGTTAAATTCACAGTAAAGAATATCTTTCAGTTTCCTCTTGTAGCTGTCTGCCCCAGCAGCACAAACAGTATGCATCTTATGATTACAGCCTACATTAGGTTAAAAAGGATTGTAGCATCATAGTTTGTTCACTTCAGCTTATTGGGCCTCATTCTTGGAACAGGCATATGAGCAAATTTGATCGCAGATTGTGCTTGCACACCTTTCTACATTCATCTCAGGAATAATCATGTTTCTTTTTTTTTTTTTTCTTGGTTCAATCAAAATCCACAAGTGTTAGAAAAGGCATCTATGCTGAAGATGTTTCTTCTTAGAATGCTTTATTGTTGATACAAAGTTGGTTTTAAAAATGCATCACTGCTGTACAGACAGTAAGGAGAATCTTATTGTGTGGATTATCATCATTGTTGATATGACAGTTGTAGGGTGAACATGACTGACAGTGTTATGTATGAATTTTTGAAGTTAAACAAAGACATGAAATTCAGAAGTGTCAAAGAGACATCTTCGTTAGGATCTTAACAAATGCATACTGCCCCAGAGTTAAACTTTATATACCAAAATGAAATGCTTTAGCCAAGCAGATGTTAAGTGCTTGAGAGAAACTCCACAGAAATCCCATGTAATACCACCAAATTCAGTACCTGTCCATTTGAGTATAACACAAAGAAATCAAAACATAGAATGACATCATTGTTTAAAAATGGTTTATACTCAAAGACCACACCAATATTCCCAAATGCCAAGCTTTAAAAAGCTTATATAAAGGTTAGAGGATGTGTTCTGACCCAAAGAATAGCTGCTGAGGAGATGTGAGCAAATCCGGTTATAACAATAAATGGATAGATCCAAACGGGTCAGGCATTCTCAAGAGGACAAAACACTAACACCTAAACCAGTGACCAGTGGGCTTGTTTAAAAAGTCAGCAACACTAAATGTCAGAGATCTACAGAGACCCTAGTTTCAGCACCATATGATCTCTCAACAACATTTCTTCATTTCATGCTTTATACCAATACACAGGTAAAGAAATAATTGCATACTTAAAATTATTGTAATTTTCAGGGTTATTGTTGATCTTTTTACCCAAAGAGTGTCAGAGTACAGAAGCAATATCTGGCAATTGTGAGGACACTATTTCAACCCACCAATGTGTGTATAACTTAAAAATATAAACTTAGAAAAGTGTGATGACATTCCTCACTTAATTATATTCTGCCTTTTGATGTGCAATGTTTTAATGCCAATAAGCAAACATTCTTCAGAGAATATTTTCATTTTTTTGCTTTCATTTCTCTGTCTTTACTGTACTTATTTGTATATACTTACTTATGATACATACAAATCTTCACAAACACAGTACATAACACTAGATAAAAACTTTGAGGTCCATCAAAGCACAAGTAACCTGTACCAATAATTCTGCATTTGAATTCACTATTCATTATATGTATGTTTTTTGCTGCTGCCTGCTTCACCAAATACATTTGATTTCTTATATAGACCTATGGCAACACATGCCAAAAAGGTTTTTCAGTCTGAAGTGAATATATTTTCTGCCAGAAGTTATGTGGATAGAAAACAAGAAAACAAGAGATCATAAAGAAAACAGAGGACAAAACATCAGAAAGAAAGGCAGTTAGTGCCATATGGTCCAATTATAGTTACCTTATTAAGCTACACATAATAATTCCTCTTGGTCTGTGAAATGTAAGTAAACTTCATGGTGATAGATCAGACCATAGAGACTTATGAACAATTTCAAATGATTGAATGGCAATTTTTTCAGCTACTGTACAATATTGGAGACATATAATTCATGTCTTTTGAATAAACAATTACATGTTAAGAATTTCCAAGGAGATCTTCTCAAGAAAAAGTCATTTCAAGGCAAGTGTGTCATAAGTATTATTTTCTAAAATATATAAAAATGGAATTGAACATGTACTAATTATATCATAATTACTGTTATAATTGTTGTTCCTTTGTTGTTTCCTTCTGAACTTCCAGCTGTTATATGAGATGAGCTGTCAGTCTTAAGTTTGAGTTTAATGAGCATGCCAAAACCAAATGAAAGAGACTTGTTTGAAAGCTTGTTTTTTAAATAAACTCATAGAGGATGTGTGTATCAATAGCACAGACTAGTGAAGAGGCAACCTTCTGTGGAGCATCCAGTCATATCAATGAAACAGACCCAATCTCTGGATTTCCCTTCATCACTCGCGGCTGTTCAGTCGCATGAAACAAACCACATCAATCAAACACCTGACAGCCCGGCCCAAGTGGGGGTGGAACTGACAGTGAAATAACAGCTGGCTTGACACCGAGTGATCGCTCACCTCCCAACTCCAGCCCGGGGGACCTAACATACAAAGAAATAATGGAAAAAAACAACACAAAAATTATTAAAGGAGAACTCCAAGCTCATTTGAATTTTTGTGATGTATCCTTATGTATCTTTGTATCTGCAGCCATACCACTATGTACTCCTGTCATGGCAAATGAAGGAAGCTAAGCAAGATTGGTAGAATTTGAATGGGAGACCTCCTGGGAAAGAGGTTGGTGCTGGAAATGGTGTTGCTGGTGTCATGGTGTTTGGCTTTCCCCTGGATAAAATACATCATACCCTCAGTATAATGCCTGGGCAATGAACTGTAGAAGGTATTTTGTATGACTTGTTAAACTGTACAGACTTTACTGCTGGTGATATCTTTGGTGTCCTGGTGATATCTTTGGCATAATCAAATTCTTGAAGCTACCTGGCTCTCTACACCTGGCTGCCGAATGATCCCCTGCATCTACCTGGCTACACCATAACGTGCAGTCAATTCTAATTCATTTTCATATATAGTCTACAAATGTAATGTAATTTTACCTTTTCTGCTCAAAGGTTTCATGCTCATTCATCCCCAAACGCTGCAGTGTATGTAATATTTTTCATGCTATCTTAGCATAATACTCCTCCCACTTTATTACCCCTTCATAATTATGTTATATGTAATTAATGATGTGTAATGAAGGACACCAGAGTTATACTCTCTGTCTAAAATGTTGCATTTATATCGGGCGTGGATAAGTGTTTGATATATTTTCTCATAACAAGGACTTGCAACAGTTCAAACAGTTCAAGTTCAAAACAAGGGAGAGGCACAAACTGAAAAGATAACTAAAGAATTAAGAATTAAAGTTCTTTAATACTTTATTCTTTCCAGTTGATCTCTCTCCCTGGTTTTCCACTTAGAAGTTTCTCTTTTAATCATACTCTATGAGAATTGTATAGTATGACAGTTGTATTAACTGAATTACTCAGCTATATACAGTGGTCGATTTGTAAAAAATAAATCAAGGGGGATGGTCAACCTCGGAGTGGAAGGATTTTATATTTTTATACAGTTTGAGCATCCTTAATCCGAAATTCGAAATCTGAAATGCTCCAAAGTCTGAAACGTTTTGAGCGCTGACATGACTTCTTGGTTGCTGTAGCAGCTCTATAACATCTTCCTGAGGGCAGTTTTATGAATTCTTTAAAAAGGGGATGAAAAGGATCAGACACAATTTGTTGGGCTTTTTGTTTCGCCTTGTTTGTAATTCTGGGCTGTCTGTTTCTGTTCTTAGCCCCCAGGTGCCCATACCGTGTACACATATTAAAAATTACTCTTTCAAGTTCAAACAATAAATTTATAATAGAGGTCAGAAATCCTGATCAGAGAACGGAACATAGTGGATGTAACCTATTTAACCCATATATTACCTTGCCAGATACATTAGCTGACATACAGTACTGTATGTATATGGTATCTTGGCTATTTAGTTAATACAGGTAAACTACACTACAGTATTCCATATAGCTTTTCTAAGTATGTATATAATATGGTGTTTGTGTTCACTCAATGTCCAAATCACATAACAACCTATTTTATGGACTTTAAGCGGTGTATACCTGTATGGTTTTAAAAAAATAAAGAAAAAATATATGTAAATGTAAAAATTACACTTGGTTGTATGTCTGCCAATGCTAATGGCTCTGTGTATATGTTAGTAACCATCAGACAATATCCCTGCCTTGTGTACATCTTCTACATGCTACATGTGTACTTCTAGCTACATCCAACTTTCGTCCATTTCGAGATACAACCAGTCAGTCAGAACTGAACTCAGATGGACGTTGGGGAAAAGCTGTACGTGCAAATATTCCAAAATCCGAAAAAATCTGAAACATTTCTGGTTCCAGGCATTTTGGATAAGGGATACTCAACCTGTAATTACAATAATATTCCTAGCACTGGATTTCAGCTGACCTCAACACGATCACAACTGCATACAAGTTACTGCTTAATATACCTTTTACATTCAAATACGTCATCCTCTCACTGGAATCTAAAATATTTCATTTATTTCAAGCAAATAAATACATTAGATAGCTCACATGTTTGCTAGCTCACAAGTGAACAGGTCAGTTGCCAAGCAATACAGTGGTCCTTCGCTATAACGCGGTTCACCTTTCGCGGCCTCGCTGTTTCGCGGATTTTTTAAGTGCAGTTTTGCAGTCTTTTTTTTACAGCGTATGAACGCGCTGATCGACAATGGTCTACAGTCCCTTAGCCAATCAATCTCCTCCGTGCTGTGTCTCCTGTACAGTACAGAATGTGTTCAGCTTGCCCTTTGATGTTTCGTTCATTACAGTTCTCAAATATAATTCAAGGTGGCATGTCTGTTTATAAGAATCTTTTCGCCCACGAAGAAAAAACAGCGGGAACAACTACCCATAACTATGTTCATCACCCGAAAAATGACACCTGCTCCAAGGCCTTCAGTGGAAAAAGACGCTACAGCGGAGCCGCGCCAGGACGAAGAGGCACGGTCAAAGGAACTGTGAAATACGTGCGAGTCACTATTAATAATTTCTTATGTGTCCATCCTCAAAGGTTGATTATTAAAAATAAATTTGTTTCTAAAAGCGATCATATTTATGTATATGGAAAACGTTTATCTATTTTTATGTCTCAAATAAATGTTTGGGCCTGAAAACAGCTTTGATCTTTGGTTTCATTCTATAATACTGTACTTATTTTTTAAAATCTAAGAAGGTTTGAACTTTGAGAGTGCTTAAACAAGAGAGAAATGAGAGAAAATGTTAATGCCTGTCTGAGAAAAGTGTATAAAGTGTGTGGTGAGGGGTTTTACAGCCTTAAAACATACATAATAATTGTAAAAAATAAAGCTGACTACTTCTCGGATTTTGCCTATTGTGGGTTATTTTTAGAACGTAACCCCCGCGATAAACAAGGGACCACTGTATATACGACATGTTCATGAAAACATGAACATTATTATCTGTGACGATCTCACTTAAAATTAAACATTGGCTGAGCTGTTGCAAAAGTTTTGTTACATAAGGGACATATTATGTATTAATAACATATGAGACTGGTTTGATCTCACCTGTCGATTCCTTCTGCATTACTAAAAAAAAAAAAACATCTAAGGTATTGCTTCACCCTTCGCTTAGCCATTTTAAGCTGTACCATCTGCAATTCTCATCTAAAGCAAAACTCATGGTGAAGTTGCATTAGCCAATGAGAATTATGCATTTGCAGGGTCCAATCAAATAAGCAATAAATAATCAAAAGCCACAACGGCACAGAGGATACAAAACAACACAAACTGGAGCAGAAATAATGTAAGATTGGCATTTAATATTGCTGAGGTCTCGTCTTTTCACGATTAGGTGATAAATAGCATAGCTACTTCCATTAAAGCAAAGGGGATGGGAAGGGAGAAGACAATTTTACAAGGGGGCTGTTTGTGGTCAAGATTTTTTCCAAGGTGGATGGCATCCCCCGAATCCCCCCTCAACTACAGCCCTGGCTACATATCCTTGCAATTCTCGCCTAACAAAAAAAAAAAAAAAAACACAAAAAGAGTTATTAAGCTGTGCTATAATATAGCTCTGGTCTTGTTTATGTAAAGTACATTTAGGGCCTTACCTCGCACTTAGAACAATTTTAATTTATGCCTGATTTTAATTCATTGCACTTCTTCCCTCTAAATAGCATAATTCATTGTGCCCATAATCGCACAATGCAATCTTGCATACAACTCATAGCAATTGTGCTGAAGACGTCTTTTCACAGTTGTTATTGCTATTTTCAGGGTGCAATATTTTATAGATAGTGATACGCGCCTAGGCAACTACACAACAGACATACATCCCACTTCTTACATACACGAGGGTGTGTTC
This sequence comes from Albula goreensis, assembly GCA_022829145.1. Taxonomy (NCBI): domain Eukaryota; kingdom Metazoa; phylum Chordata; class Actinopteri; order Albuliformes; family Albulidae; genus Albula; species Albula goreensis. Next base: position 23,153,405 of record CM040750.1, read on the forward strand.
AGACTGTCAAAATAAGGCGCTCGGGCTCTATAAGGCCACATACAAGGGGGTGTACTACTTTATTTTAGAATTAAAGAAAACATTCTAAAGAATATACTTGCTTGTCTCCAATACAATGTAATAGACCAAAGAAATTTATGCTTGAAATGTACAATTTTTAGTGAATCCAGTGCAATGCCTTTACCATCAGTTTCAGTGTAGTCCTTTTTATTTTAAAATGGTGCTTGATGTTGGTGCAATGATCAAAAACTGTATGACTGAATCTAGTGCAGGGCCTTCATATAATGCAAGATCAACATAATCGCATGTGTGAGATACAGACAAATTACATACATTAATGGGGCCCTTAGTGTAAACAGGAGGAGTTTGCATCATTTATGTAATTACAGTCATACAGTTTGGAGTGGCATGTGCATGATAAATACATATATCTTGGAAGATTTTAGTGGAAAACTGCACATCTTTGGGCAGTAATTTAAAGTTGAAAAGCGTACTCCATGAAATTGAATGTCATAGCTGCTGAACTGTAATCTAAGGCTTGGATTCAATCAAAAACTCTACAGGATAGATACTAATGATAAATACAATTATATCACGACACAATTGTTTCCCATCACAGATTATTTTCCATCACAATGTATGTGCTTTTTCCTTAGCTGTAGAGTTATGGTACATGATGCTGATCTCACTGCGAGTAAGAAAAGTAAGAGACTGCACATCTGTTCAACATCATGTTGCTAGATCATGCCAGCCCATGCTCTAAAAATGAGCTGGTGTTTTCCATGAATCAGTTACTTTGTGATGAACATTAGTACCCTGCTATGCTAACTATTTGTCTCCTCAGTGGTGTTCACACACTCTCTTAGGTACAGGGCAAAAAGATTACTTAAATGTGACATTTACAACTGATGGATTTCCGTGATGTTTCTTAACTCACTCTGAAACTGATTGATTGATTGATATTCCAATGAATGCACTGTTTAACCCACTATGGCACTTTAATAAACAGAAATAAGTACAAGAATATTTCTTAACAAGTCTTAATATTTTTTTAAATTGAGGGAGCCTTCACCAAAAGACCCTATTGCTGGTTTGCATGCCTGCTACCCAAATGGTGTAATATCCCTTTTCCCCTTTTAAAATTTTCTCATGAGAAAATGGCACTTTGCCAAAATCAGCATCAACATTGCTGGTTTGCATGTGCATTGCACGGCTGGTGTGATGCCATTTTGCCCCTTTTCAAAGTTGAGTGGAGCACATCACCAAAAGTGGCTGTGATGATGGTGCCAATCACCCCTCTGGATTGGTTGTCTTGGCCATTGGTTGGGCCCTGTTGGAAATGTCTAAGAGTGGCACTTTTACACATGAAACATACAGGGCAACATCCAACATTTTTTAACTTCTTGTAGAATTATATTGAAATGTATAATAATAATAATAATAATAATACTTCTTCTTCTTCTTCTTCTTATTATTATTATTATTATTATTATCAAATCATAATAAGTATAATAAATCTGACTCTTTTTTTCTACCACTAATCTACCACATGCCAACACTGGCATTGAACATGATCCCAATCCATTCTGGAATTTTTTTCTTACCAAAAAAAGCTTCAGGACTCAGCTGGCCTGTTGCTCTGGCACTAGTTTCAGTGAGCTGGCACTACAGCTCATTCCCATCTAGTCATGTGTCCTCAACAAACCATCTGCAACCACACAGCCATTGCTGTCAGTATGCCTTTGTGTACCTGCTGTAGTACTGTTGAAACTATTGTTGACGAGAACAATCAAAGCAATCTGAATCTATACTTTTAGAGAAGCACACTGCTGGGTATGTATAGATTCACAGTCTGTTCTGATGGAACTGCATATGGTCATATAGAGGCTACTATCAGTTGATTGAGCCCTACCCTTATTCTCTTTAAAAGCAATTAAATGAAAACAGACTTTACATGAGTGTGTTATATTTAGTAGGGAAAGGGAAACATGTGCTTTGGTATGTGTTCTGTTAATTCTGAACTAGGACAACATATACCTTCAAAGAAATTCATTGTGCTTGATAGAAATCTAGCCCATTGTGCCTTATCTCATGTGTTTAAACATTATTAGTATTAAGCCCAATTCTATTATTAAAATTTGTATATACAGTCTACAGTATTACAAGACAAAGGTCACCTACAAAATGACCATTTCATTGCTGTAATAATGTGTGTATGACCTGCCCCAGGAAAGCTTAACTTATAAAAATTGAAAATTGTATTTTCCTAATGCATGTTCTCCCTTGTGCATCAGTATCTCAGGTGATGAGTAAGCATGCCAGTTTACCATACATTAATCATGAGCTTGTAATACCAATGGGACTGAATGGATGTGACACAGTATGTGTGACAGCAAATACCATGAGTCAGGTGTCCTTTGCATTATTCTGCAGAAAAGTACATAGTAACGGACAGCTAGGTTAGCATTGTGTTAACAGAAATGGTTTATACTGCAAAAAAAAAAAAAAAAAAGACATTCATGGTGACAAAAAGTTGAATGATACACTATAAAAATGTAATTAAAAAGGTTTTGGATCTAGCACCAAAGGAAGATGATACTCATAATCACAGGGGCCCCTTTTTGGCACTATATAAAATCATTAATGAACCTAAACAAACCATTTGGCACTCGAGAACTGTTACTGGCTATCCTACAGCTCCATTTAGGGTAATATAGCAACACAGTCCCCCTATAAATACAAGCAAAGCCCCCTTTTAGAGCACTGTAGTATCTGTTGAATTCGTGCTGCAAATTCAACCTACATACTTAAAGGCAATGGCCATGCATGGTAGTAAACCTGACAGAAGAAACTGATGCTAACTGATTTTTAGTGATGCAAAGAGTGACACATTGATATTTCATGGCTACATTGGCCAACCTCACCAGAGACGAGAGGTCGCCAGCCTGGTATTACAGCAAGGTCATGTCTAATTTCAAAGGAAAAAAAATAATTACCTGGCATGTGCTTTGTACATATGTCTAGCATGTTTCTGGTCAAAGATTTAGCTGTGTTCAAAAATGCTACATAATAGACATAAATAATGTGAATGAAAATAAAGCTGCACTCCCAGCATAATGGCCAAACCTGCTGGTTCACTGGAGCATTTAACAGAGGAGCTCTTCCTTGCCAAGCTTACCCCCTGTATCGTTAGCCTGACATTGTTATTGGTGTCAGTGTCATTTACCTTCTACCGTGACATTTACATACACGGTATCGTTGGATGGATTACCGAGATCAGCCTCGATCCCGTTCAGCCTACCTTTCCATCCGCTATGGGACCTGGAAATTAATTTTATGCATGGCTCATTTTTAAAGTGAAGGAAAATAATGACTTCGGCAGCTTTGATACCTCAGATTCTTATGGATGCTCTGTTGTCATTTTCTGCAGCTGTGTACTAGAATGTCAAGTGATGATATGAAATTAATAAGAAAATAAGGGCAGATGCTTTCCTCTCCTGTGTTACATGAAGAGGAAACCAAAGCTCAATTGTTTATGGTGGTTATGAATTATTTAGTATTGATAGTGCTATCAATGAGATGGTACTTCTTGAGAGAGAGAGAGAGAGAGAGAGAGAAAGAGAGAGAGAGAGAGAGATATTACATATGAAATACATCTTGATGTGGGTGAAAGCATTAGTTATTCACATATTTTCCATACAAATCTATTGTTTGTGCCTGATTGACACCATGTGAAAGTGAAAGAAAATGCAGAGCTTTGGAGATTTCACAATAATTTAAATTCTTTTCCCCATCTGCTGTATTGTTAATATTCTTGGTATTTTAGTCTGTGGCATCACTCACTTGCATAGTTTCATTCCAGAATTATAGAGAAGCTGATGTAACCATGGAAACGTAGGATTAAGGCAGCCTGTGCTGCAACTTTATTCATATGGAGCAGAAATTAACTCAGATTTCATACAGCCTTTATTATCATAAGATATGTTACAAATATAGGTACAGTACACACAGTCTAATGGCTGTCTTGATCACATATAACTCTTTATCACATATAAATCAGTATTGAAGTGTATAATTATATATTATCTACCCTGGGATTAATTTTAAGAGTCATGCCATGTATGTAGATCTGTTTGTTTGATAAACCGTAACTGTTGGGTCTACTGAGAATCTCTGAATGTTTTCTGTTATTACATATTGCTTCATTTGTCTTGAGGTTTGGGTCAGACAGTGCCTAGTCATCACATGTGCAGCCTTTGTTCTAGACAAAGACCTGCGGCAACCCAATAAAAGTCAAGCAGAAGAGGCACTAGAATTCTGAAGTTATCAAGTCTGTCCTTGTGACAACAACTCAAAATATGTCTTTCTGTACATGGAACAAGAATACATTAGCATGTCGGATTTCGGCCTCTCGTACCTTTTTGCCTTGGAATAACTATCAACAAAGAAATCTGGAGACATCGATCCTGGCTCAGATGTGTTTTAATTAATTGGTCTTGAGCTGTTTTTTTGTCTTTAGTATCTCTAACAACTTGTGGCAAGGTTGTCTCCTGACCCTGATGTGCAATAACATGAATGAAACAAAGAGATGTCATGAAGGATTGTGCTCTTCATTGAAAGCCTCACCTGCCTTCGTTTAGGAAGTGTCCTCTTCACTGAAAAATCCAATTATACTTGGCTTTCCATACAATGCTGAGGAAATATCGACATGCTCAGACTTAACTGTATACTCAGAGGCCTAGGCAACACTGGGCCTGCAACTCAGAGTGAGTTATGTTTAAGACTTGATTTGATAATAAACTGAATTTATTAATCACATGCATTGTATACCTCACCGTAAATGTGTTGATTTGCAATTTCTGTGCCTGTTCCTTTGTTGTTTTTTTGGTCAGATGATGTCTTTGAGTTTATCTTTGCTGTGCTCACAGCAGGAAAATATCTGTAAGGTGTGAAATACATTGATTTCCACCTTTCATTTCACATTTCATTGCGGGTTGAGGGTGGATGGGTGAGCTGGATGTGGTTCTGGTGAGCGGGGGAGGAGAGATGCTGACTGGAAGGAAAGATGAATAATTCTTTTTAACAACATACTGTGCAGAATACTCAGAAGTGCCTTTTATTGACCTGCACAGGATTTAAGCAACTGGGTGTGTGAGCATTACATTGGTCTTTATTTCATGAGGGTTCTGCTTTTTAGCAATGGCTTTTTAGGAATAGCTTGCTAACTGGTTAGTGAGTCAGTTAAAGCAGATAACTTTAACATTGAGTCCAGGCATACTAATAATATTTACCAGTGTTTGCGACCAAGATGATACAATCCTAATAGCTAATATTGTCGTAGTAGAAATTCCCAACTTGCATGTTCTCAAAACACTTTACATTATCTACGGTCAGTCTCTTGGTCTCTGTGCTACACCTGATGGTATTTGGGAGCAGGGTGAAAATTGCACAGGAGTAATGAACTCATGCTAAATACAGTAATAAATTAATCTGAAATAAGACATGTTTTGCTGAGTCCCTTGAAAGCTGGATTTACTGAAATGCATTTTCTTTAGACTTTTTTGTCAATACAGCAGTAGATTGTTTTTCTTCCAATACAGTATTTGGTTAACTTGGTCAGGTTCTACATAGTTATTTCATATATAGACATTGTTTCCAATGAACTGTTAAATGTCAGTGAAGGCAATCAGAGAGACAGCTATCTAGATAGCTTCCTCAGTAACTAGTTAGCTAGCTTGGCAGACAAGCTATCCAGCGAAGGCATGTAACATTGCAAGGCTACCGATAGCGAATGAACAAAGAGACGCTCCTCCATTGGCATCGAAATGGTAGACTGTTTTGCCAGCCAATACACAAGATATAAAATGGCGAGTGAGGCTATCATTCTACATCGCTGATAAAAAAAAAAAAAAAAACATCCTTAATTTACATATGAACCGAAAGCCTCTACCTTCATTTTTCTCTTGTACCTTAACTGAGGGGTATCTTTAATCACAGATGGCTAAGACATAAGCTGCTTGAGAGGTGAAGTCTGAAGTGGCTGCAGAGACTCTCTTTGACGTGTTGGTTTCAGAGCAAAATGTCATTATATGCTAAAGAATGGTGAAATGATGTAACTTGTTTAGGTTTTTCCATTATTTTTAGTTCTTTATTTACATATAGCCAAAAAAAATACTGTGACTTGACAGGTTGAAAGATATGAGATATTTTAACAATATTCGGATAATAATAATAATAATAATAATAATAATAATAATAATAATAAGTACGGATCATTAATTACAAAATAAAGGGACACTAATGCTCTCACAATTACTATTTTGCTACTTTCCTTTGGTTTCTTGAAAGTCCTTGTGGTGAATAATTTCCATTGATGTTGTAGAACTTGATACTTGATGCAAGACACAATGCACAAAATTTTGGTTTCTGGTGTGTTTTTGTTTTTCTCCAAGAACATTTTAATAGGATAAGCCTTGACCTTGTGAGAGATTTCTCTAACATCCATGTGTCATTTATATAGCTGTCTTGCAGGTATTTTAAAAACATGCTGTTTTGTCCTTGGGACATGTACAGGGATCGTGTCATAATTTTCAAAGTGTTAGCCTGTATTTAAACAGCTTGTCAAGCTTGGTTTATCTGTGTCTCCAGAATGCACTACCTGTGTCAGACTGTCACTCAAGGTTAAATGTTCAATATTTTATACACAGAGAAATTCTATGTGATATAAAAGGTACTCTGAAGTGAAATGGAGTTGTTTTTAAACGGTATAGCCAAAATTGTTTTTGTAACATAAATGAATTGACAAAGGATATTAAATTCAGAGCTATGTATCATTACAGTAGTTCTGTTTATCATATATCTCATTTTGCAGATTAGCCTGCTCTGAACCCTTTCATTACATGTCCCATGTATTTCTGAGTGTATTTCTCAGAGGTGTTCAAGTGCTTAAGTCCAAGCTATTAAAGACTGGAGTTCAGTTCATAAATATAATCTTAAAATCATTGCTACCCCCTTCCCACCCCCAGGATGTAGCATTGACTGAAGTGTCCTACTTTATCATCTTTCTTTAAGCTAGTGAGAAATCTTTAAGTAGAGCCATATTATAGGCACAATACAAATCCCTGACTTCAGTTATATAATTAGTTGCATAACGCTATGCTGTAATGTTTCATTGTACAGAATAGGTGTGGTTGTGTCATTATTATTCACTTGTTGTTGTTTAAGTGTTATGTAGCATTTCGCTGAAATAATAACAAGATATAAATGCACATTTTCTGAAAACCAAGATTGGTATGTAACATATGAAATGACACAGGAAGTTTAAGAAGGAAAATGTTTTTGAATTTTTTTTAATCAAATGTTTGGTCATGAAAAGAGGGAGATTAGATTTGAATTCTGCTGCTGTACTGCTGTAGTGTGTGTTCTTCAATAGCTAAACACTTGATTAAATCAAGGCCTACATCTGACCACAGAAGAGTGAATGTGTGTCCTTTCAATGTAGCATTTTATAAACCTAAAATAGAGAATGCATTTTCAAAGTATTTAAAAGTGAAATATACTAATGATTTCAAAATAAAACATAATAAAACAGTTTTTTTTTTCAAAATTTTTGAAACAAATGACAATATTATTTCATGACCCGAATGCATTGTTGGATTGAAATGTCATATATTTCAATATAATAACATGTGTTATTGCACAATAGTATTCATTAAATGTATACATAATGACTCATCTTGCGGTAAAGTCTGATAACCAAAATGTAAATCACCTTAGTCAAACAGTCTTCACGTCAGAAAAAAGATAAACAATTATCTTTATTGTATCTTTATTATACAACAATTTTCTCTAAAAAGAGACATTATATTTCTGCATGGTGTATTAGAATATCCTTTGTGATATGTGGAACAGAAAGGCATTCTCTTGAGGCTGTGGTTTACCATAGTTGTGAGGCATGAGATATACGTGGGCTCTTGTAAATATACTGGACAGGTCTACAGGTCAGCCACAGTAGATGGTCTTCTGGCTGCTCACATGTGTTGCACAGTGAAAGATGACTTCTGGGCAGAGGTTAGCGCTGGTAACTCTTTGCTTTTACCTACTGGTATGTCCATCTGAGAATAAAAGACACTAGGGAGGAAGCAGATGTAGTTGCTTGGCTCAAAATCCCCCTCACTCTCTTTTCATTGAAGTGAAAAACTAATTTGGATGGGGTGCAACCTGGTGAGATCTGACAATACAATATGTTACTGTATGAGTATTAAACATATTCCTTAAAATAGCATATATTTCACCCAAAATATGAATTACCAATATTTGCAGAGGATAGAGTAGCTGTCAGATATGTTGGTAGCATCTTTCGGAGTGTTGGCAAATACCACTAAATCCCTGTCAGTGAATTCTATTATTCTATGCCTTCACTATAAAAATCTGTCATAATGTTATGAAAACTATTGTATAATATTCAATTAAGAGCATTTTTTGACTCATTATAATGGCTTGAGGAGCAGATTTTATAACAAAGCAGGGAAAAAGCAAAGAAACTATTGTCATAATTTTGTGAGGGTTTTTGTACTGGGAAAGAAAAGATTATGTTTTTGAATGGTGGGTCTGTTTTAATTTTAATTCAATACATGGTAAATGGTTCTAAGGTAGCTCTGTATGTATATGTAGGACACATGACATGTCTGAATTATTCTGAAAAGTAACTCCCCATCATTTACTCACTATATTCATGAAACTTATGGCTGCATCACATCTCTAACATATGCAGGGACATATTGCAATGGCACATGGGAAATACATGTAGGGGAGGGTCGGAAAATGTACTTTTATGGTCATACTTTTACTTATGTCAGCTTTCAGACTTGAAACTCTATGCAAGACCATGTTCAATGGTCTTGCATAATGGCCATGTTATGACCATGGGATGTCATATATTGCTAAAAATATCAGGTTGAGATGTCAGTAAATCATAGAACAATAAGTAGTCTCATTTTTTACATATAAATATTCACTGTCATTAATCAACAATCAACCTATGATTGGACATTTTTTTTTATGAGCAAAACATATGTGAGTATGTTTCAGAGAAACAGAAACCTATCAACTCAGAAAAGTGAGTAAGCTTGAGGGATAGTAAAAGACTACTACTAGCACTGTTTAGGAATGAATTAATCTTTTAAGGTTTCATAAGTGCATGCTTTATTGTGCTGTTCATTGTTTTGTGTTTTTTTGTGTTTGTCCAATAAGCCCTTAGATATGCAAAACTATGGAAGGAAAAGCATTTTCAACTTTTATTATCAATAGAAAGCAGAATAATTGTAGTTCCAACACCTTCACTCAAAGCATATTTAGTGTAATTTGTGTTTTTGGGTTATCTCAGTTATCAACCTTGTATGATTTATGCTTTTATAGTTAGGGGACACAATTAAGTTTTAATGCAGACTGAATATTTTAAGGTGCTCATTTATATCCTCCATCATGCAGTTTTAACATCCTGTTTGGATTGAGTTGTTGTGCAAAGATTTTGTTTCCATTTTTAATTAAGAAGCAGGAGACAAACAGTGTGCGAATATTGCCTTTCATCACAGGGTACAAAGCTTTGGAAATGCAATTTAAATAAACTTTAATTGGCGGTGTGCTTTGCTTAATGTACGTGAGGAGAGCTGAACTTTGATAATTGTTACATATATTAAAAGATCACTTACAGGTTGGCCTGGTCTCAATTTTATTTTTATTGCTGTCATGACACCCCCCTCACATCTTGCAACCTCAGAAAAAATACATTAATAATAAGATCAGATGCAGAAACTTAGTGGTAATTGCCCAAAATATTTTTTAGGTGCACAAGGTTTGATGTTTTTGCCTATTGGATCAGAACCAATTAAAAATAAAACAAACACAAATATAATGAGAAAATTCAAATGGAAGCAGCACTTGACAAAACATCAAGGCAGATAACAAAGCTGAATGCTGAATTTCAAGCAACAGCAACAAATGCAAGGTTTACAAGGTTTCCATAGTCAAGTCCAGAGCTGTTTATTCTTACCCTTGGAGAGCTACAGGACATGCAGGTCCTCTTAGCCACTTAGTACTGAATTGACCAATTAAAGCAGCTGATTATACTCTTAACTCACCTCACTAGATTATTTCCATCTGAAGTGGTGCCTGCTTTTGAGGTGAAAACAAAAGCTAGCCACCCTGGCACTCTCCAGTAGGAAGGCTGAAAATCACTGATTCACTGGTCGTACAGATTCTCTCACACCTAAAGACAACATGTTTCAGTTGGTAGCAAGCAAATGGTCCTGGATTTAATGATGGAAAAATATTGTGGCACCACAAATGGGTGGAGCTATCATTACACGGCCAAGTTAGCCCAATAATTGTGTTTTGCTGTGGACAGTAAAACTTTGAGATTGGCTCATATGAGTCAGTGACTAACAGCATGTTGTATTTATTCATATAATGGGGATCATGCAATCTTGTTTAACTATCAGTACCTTGAGTATCTAGCAGCGATGCTCCATCCAAGCTTGAGTGCACAGCATGATCACTTTCAGAGCTTAAAAGATGAAATGCTGAGCACCATCAGTACATTATGATGACTTTCATTCATAAAACTCACTAGCTAGACATGCAGCTTCCTGTACATTTTACTCTCACCAGAAAAAGAATACATATTGTACTTTGAAACTTTTTTTATCATTCCAAATTTGGATGTTGTGCTAATTGCTACAACCACATGCTTTCCTGCAACAACCGGCAACATTAAACTTAATTTCATTCTGGACTCCACAAGTTGAGTCTGAGTAAGCAGGGGTCAGAGGAAGACACTTGGCGCAGGCAGAATGTGGGAACCCAAGTCCCCAGCAGCGTCTTTGAAGAGTAAAGAAGAGGTTGATATCTCCACTGAGAGAATATCTCACCTGGAGGCCAGTGCAAATTATGCATCTGTCACAGGCTCAAATTGGAACTCATTGACACACTACAACAGTGCCTTAGCTGAATGAGACACCCAGAAGTCCCAAGGCTTAATGTTATTAGACTTTTCTATTTCCTGGAATAAGGAATATGCTGTATAAATCAAATGAGGCACACAACAGTGGGTTTTTGTTATCTTTGACCTTCTCATCCTTTTCCTTGGTCATTTGGGGAATAAAGGCCCCCAGCAATATCAGAAGATTGCTTTTCTTTCATAAAACTTCAATCGATCATTTTCACATCCCATGTATTTATTGCTGTATTTTGACTTACAAAGAACAAAATCTGCAATTGCAACTTCTGCTTCATCCTTGGTAGAAGCACTATATTATTATTGCTGCAGCTGTTTTTGTTGTTGCTGTGGTTGTGGTTGTTGTTGTTGTTGTTGTTGTTGTCAACATATTTTGCAGTTTGTTCCTTTTTTCAAATTAACATAGTGCATCTGAACACTGAGCAGATAACAGACTAGGGTTTTAGTCTGTGGTATCAACATTTATGATGTATCCTTGGTTTTGAAAATGCAATACTATAGCCAGTTATGCATTCTTCTGTGGATCTTCTTGCCTCAGTCAGTACTGCCTCAGGCTGCCCTTCTGCAAGAGTGACAGGGAACAGTGGGGGGTGATACAGCCATGTAGGAACCTTAAGATTTTCTGTACAGGAGGTATCAATGATATTGTAAGAGATAGAAGCTGTATAATGAGGTTAGGTAAAATATGGTAAAATGGTATCTCTGTACATGAAAATGAGGACAAAAGAATCTAATCTCAATGAACTGATTTTTTTTTCACAATTTCTTTTATTGCAGGTTTGTTGAAATTCCAGTACTAATTTTGTCTTTTGGTAAATGTTATTGTAATGATAATGGTACAGTAGGTGTCAGGTATATTTCCTCTTCTCTACCTGACACAATCTCACCTTCAACAGAAAGCAGACACACCTATTCAGCCCTAAAATGTGCCACAGGTCTGAATGCCTGTGTTTTTGAAAATATAGTCTTTTTGTCTTGAACTTTTCTGGAGCAAAACATGACGGTCATTTTTAAAACAAAGGAATCAATTATGCAAAAAAAAAAAAAAAAAAAAAACTCATGTAATTGAATCAGTAGAGTGCTCAATCATTTGCTATATCATGATATATAAACAAATAAAATAATCCATATAGAAACAGAAAAGAACTGCTAAGGAGATAATCTTCCAAGTAATGCATTTACAAATAGTTATTTTCCTCAGAAAATGTGATATTTCATACTGGTAATGTGAAAATATTCACAGTGAATTTTGTTTCTGAATGAATCTCATTTTTAATTTGTGTTAATGCAGTACACTTGGCCAGGTCAGTCCTCAATATATTCAAGTTATACTGTTATAATTTGCTTGGTCTTAGTGTCTGTTTTCAGAATTTACAGTCAGAGTACATAAATTGGCTAATAAAACATGGTCACGTGGGCCTTTCCAACAAATTTGGCCAAGACATGGTGCATTACTCATCCAGCAACAGCAGTTGCAGGCTTTTAACAATTTAGAATCTTTCATCTTGCCAATAGTTTCTATGTCAGCCTTCCTCTGGTATGTGTGAAGATTGATGAGGGAGGGTTGAAGTTATGGATGATAGGACACAGAGCAAAAAAATGTTTAAAATAGTGATGAAGAAAACACCAATATCTGAGGAGGGCATTTTTGACTCACTGATGCGTTTGGTAAGATACTGTTGCAAGGAAGAATATGACATCTGCATCAGTCCATGTTAATATTAGCCAGTACATTATTTTAGAAAATTTCTCCACTAGTGATTAATCCGATGTGATGTAATGCAGGTCACCACTGTGCATTCAAACAAAGTAAAACGTATTATGTGTATTTTGGTACCAGATGTGTATCGATTGCAGAGAGCAAGCATGATGACCTGAATAAACTAGTAACCACAAATATTGTTTTATGTAGATAAGCTTTTTTTCTAACATCTAAAATGTCATATTGCTGTGACATAGTTATTTCCTGGTGACAGAAAAGAAATTCTTAACTGTTACTCAATTAAACCAATATGTGGGTGTCTCAGTCGAACTTAAGCCCTTCTAACCATTTTGAACCTTTTCTCTATGAAATCTTTATCTTTGGCATTCATTTGGGGGTGTGGGGGGTGGGTCATGGGATGCATAGCTGTGTTAATGAATGATACAAAACCAGGGGGCACTGTGCAGTAGTTAAAATCCTCTACAACACCATTCCATCAACAACAATCACATTTTACTTGGTCTCAGAGACATTTTTGAGTTGCTTGTTTTACAAAAGTATTGAATGTGCTGGTGTGTGTGTGTGTGTGTGTGTGTGTGCGCACGTTTGTGCAGATGGCTATTCATGGATATGAAAAGTAAAGGAAAACTGTCCCATTTCATAACTAGAAGAAACAAACTACAATGCAAAATGGACTTGGGATATGTTTTACAGACATCCACTGACCTTCTTTATGAATTACAGTGATTCACATTATCATACATATGAAAATACAACACATGAAAGTAAGTACACAGAGCAGGGCATTTGGCTCATTAAAAACTTTACTATTTTAAAGTGGATCGAATAAGAGACAGGTTTGACATTTTATTCAGTTTTTAAGTGATTTTTATTCAGTGTTCAATTGACTGAATTGTAGATGAGCAATCATGTCAACTGTATCCTGAATTATTTGGTGCAATAACTATTCTCCAAGACTGGAATGTTTTAATCATAGGAAAAATCATAAAACAAAACAAAAATACAAACTGCAACCAGCTCCAATGCTCTTGAAGCAATTTTATTACTTCAGCTAGGTAGTGCTAAAGGAGCTGTGGAGTTTAACTGGCTGCATCCTCAATATTATGGTTGAACAAAAGAAGCTACAGGCAATTTTACTTCATTTTAAAAGGTCCCTCAAAAGTTTCATCCATATATTAGGAATAGGAAATTAGGGAATTTCATTCATTTCCCAACGTAACCAGCCTTTTTATTTAACATTAGTGTATTAACTTCTAATATGTTTTCTTTTAGCTTACATTGACCACCAGCATCAAACTATTAAAGACAATTGAAAGAGAATGGTAAAATGTTTCTTATCTTACTGAAAATACACACTGGTGGTATACCATTAACACCGCCTTCCTTTGGACAGGGCCAGTACGGACTCAGAACTCTGTACACGTGACATTTTATCAGTAAATATAATTGTGTTGAACTTCTAGCAGGGATCAGGTAGAATCCATGTCTGACTTTAACCTTTTGCTTTGATGCGTAAATTAATTTTTTGTGCTTCAGTGGATAATACCTTAGTACTGCGTGAATAATCATTCAACAGTTTTCTTTGTTGTAAAACCACAAGATCTGACTTGCTATCTGCAATTCTCATTCAAAAAAAAAAAAAAACCTGAAAACAAATGTTTTTTTATTATTATTTTAACCCATTTTGCTCTTGTGGGTAATTACATGTTGGAGTCCACAATTTCATTAACATGTTATAAGTATTTAGGAATTTACATCCTGAGAAACATATCCCTGCCTTAAAATATACCAAAATATCTAACTGTTGAAATAGGACATCATGCTTTTGTTGAAGTTGTCACTGACTTGTGTGTTGTAAGTGTCCATAACATTACTTTTAGCGGAATGCCCTCAACCACAATTACAAGAGCAAATTTAAGGAAAGCCAGAGGAGGAAAAGCTGTAATCCCAAAAACAACAGAAAAGTAAAGCCATGCAGGTTAAGGCTGGGGTGGTAGTAGCCATCAAAAACCAAAACCAAAGGTGAACAACAGTATGCCATAGCAATAATTGCATTTAAACAATAACAATAATGAGTAAGATTGACCTGATATTCAAATATTTTGCTACATGTGCAGTAAGCAGTGTTGGCTCTGTCTGATTGGTGCAAGCTTTTCTGATGCCATACAACATGTTAGCAGACTCAGCTGGCTGTCAGCTGATGTAGACTCTGACTGACATTTTCCGCCTGAAACAGCTGGACTTATTTAATAAGGCATATGAAAATGTATATTTAATACTACTATTTATATGTAATATTAAAATATATTTATGTATTTTAAACTTAAAGCCTCCACTATTTGTTCAGGAATTGAGGGAGATTGCTGTTTAATATTGTGTAGAAGTGTGTACAGTTGTGATCAGACAATAATTTCTTTGTTCCTTATTTTGGAGACCGAGGCAAAGGATGGCAGGGACTGATGTCCATGTTCCAAGTAGACCCTACTTGGAGAGACCTCTGTGATAGTAGCTAAACAGGATCATACTGCTTGGAGCTGGAACTACAAACACTGCCTGAATATGATACTTTACACAGGATAAGCATACTTACTTCTTCCTGGACATCTTACCTGGGCTCTGGGCCAACCCATTACCATATCTGGAGTTGGCCAGCATTCTATTGGCCTTGGGTCAGGTTGTCATGGAAACATGTCCCGTTTGCTTCAGGTGCAGCTGACCTACAGATGAGATGGATGAAAAGACACTGATTTCAAGACATTCTTCTACAGTATATATTACCATGAAGGTTCCTAAATGATGATGGTTTATATTATTTTCACTCTTTACAATGATAGATACATCAATCACATCCATCCACGAACACCAAAAAGCAGAATATAAACATTGAAACAATTAAATAAATGTGTTGGAAAAACAAGCAGCAGCAAGACAATATCATCTGTAATTATGAAATTCAATAAATACTCAGGAGACCCTGCCTATTCATGATTAATGGAAAACTGAAGTAATAAATACTGATTAGTTGTCCATTATGTGTTTATATCATTCAATCCTTGTTAGGGTACTTCATATTTTCATGTAAAGGTAACTGGCTAATTTAATGCTTAAGGAATCTGTCTGACCTGTCTATCATCTGAAACAAATGGAGGTTGCCATCGTGATCCTGTCGACTCTGTAGCTGTGTAGTCTGCTGATGTATGTGCACTTGAGTCAGAACACAGAGGAGAAAAAAGCACAGACTGTCTGTCTTCTTAAATGTTTCATAATCAGCCATGGGCTGATTACCAGTTATAGTTAATTCTGGTGTTGATGACAGTATTGTGTGCAACACAGCTGCATCATTCAACCAGTTTATGAGCTGATATCTTGTAATATTTTTTGTTTGTTTTTAGTCCCTTTCCATAAATATACTGCCTCATTTATTTTTCCAGGACTAAATATCGAGCAATGTGTCTGAGCTGCATTTACGCCTGAACACCTGCTGCTCTCAATCTCTGTCCATAAGCAAAACCTTTCATTTAGGGTAATGTCAGGCCAGCACCAGACATCCTTCCGCTTTCCTCTCTGTTTCTAAGTTAGTGACACAGACTCCTGTAACATGACATGGACTCATTTATGCTGACCCAGAAACATTTCCCCTCCTGCTCTTTTTTAGCAGTGACAGGCAAAACTTATTTATTCATGGACTCTCTGATTTACCTCAAGCATCTTGGAAACCTTGAGTTCATTCATTGTAGAGAGTTGATGGTATCGGTGAAAAAGGTTTTTTTTTAATAAAAAGCTTGCATTTGCCTGGAAAGTGTCACTTTTTGTGATATGTATACCTGGTCCTGTCAAGGTCACCGTGGTGATTATCAAAGTCTAAACTAAGCTTTTCTCTCTCAAGCATTTTTCCTATTCATGGGCTGTGAAAAAAGGTATCATTTATTCTCTCTATCAATAATTCTTTGGCTGTTGCAATGGCTTTTTGTACAGGCTGGGTTTATCAAAGGCTTCTTTCCTGCATATTTATCTCTGTAATGTCACTATGGTTTTATTTGTTAATTCATTCACTTGAAATAACAAAGTAAAAGAAATATATTTTTTGTTCTTCACTCAGAAGCTTTAAAGAACTATACATGCTTTTGCATTCTTCCCTGAATGATTGATGTGGGTAAAGATGTATTCCCCAAATACAGACTGCATGCAGGTCACACAATCATGCAGGTTGAGAATCTGGTTTTGTCTTTAGCTTTATAGTATGTAGAGTATGCTGAGCGGGAAGGTGGGGGACTTATACCCATACCTGGTAGGACAGTTTAGCCAGGCTACCTCCAGTTACTGCAGTGTTACCTCCTCCCTGCAGGAATATTTAAACAATGACATGCATTTTGCACAGTATTTCCTTACATAACCAGGTACAGTATGTAGCACAACAGGTAGCAGTGTGTGTGTGTGTGTGTGTGTGTGTGTGTGTGTGTGTGTGTGTGTGTGTGTGTGTGTACTGTTACATATCATTGGAATAATCGATGTGATGCTGTGAAAGCATGCCATGCTTATACTACAAACTCAAGCAGGATGAGTGAATGATTCAATTTTAAAGTCATAATTGTCTGTATTGAACATACTGTTGTTTATATGGATTTCAAATGAAAGTACAACATATAGGTACACATCCAATAAGCACTATCATAGAAATCAAAATCCTTGGGAAAAAAAAACTCTTTACTCATTAATGCTTTTCTTCATCTCCAATATTAGCACCCCAGTATGAATGCAAAAATGAACGGTAATGAATGTTAATACACAGATAGATTCCTGCGACCACTCAAATTCTAAACTGAAGTGGTTGGCCTTACGGAACAAAAACATTAAGTGTGCAGATGGCTTGGGTGCTGAACCCCATACGAATGTGGCATCATCTGTTTGCATCCTGTGCTTCTTTCATAAACATTTTGTTTGTTCAATGAGTGTCAACAATTTGCAGATATACTATGTCCCATCTGCAGTTCTGTCAAGTGTTTTTCCACAAGCATGTTTTGCATAAATTGCCTGTTTTGTTTTAGAGGCAACCTTTTACAATGTAGATTCCGTACACCTCTACATTTGTCAGGTGTTGGATATTGGATATGCAGCAAAATGTTATTTAAATACTGCATTATACGCATAAGACTGCCCAGTCTGCATGTTTGTAATAATTTCCCTGAAGTGCATGCATACCTGTCTGAAGGATGTGATATATGGCACCTTTCACTCCTGTAATAAACTTGAATGATTAGATCTTTTTTCTGTAAATACATCATTACAAGGTGCCCTCAATAACCTTTACTACCTAATACTGTGCGGAGCAATTTATTTGCCCTCAAGCATTTAATGCAGTGGAAATTAAATGCCTGTCAAAATTTGCCTTGTCTTGAAGATGATTTCTTATGGAAAATTTGATAATGACATGTACTTTGATCCATGTGAAGTTAGTGATGAATGGATGACTATAATGCATTGAAACCAATAGAAATCCATACAGAAACTTTAAAATGCAAGCACACCCTGTCTATGTAAATTTCTTGTTGAAGAGTAATTGAATGAAGGCTTGTTGGTCTTTTCACACAAATCAGCAAAATGTGAGGAACGTTGTACAGAATTATCTCTTTACATCAATGATTAGACAGCCCTTTTGAGTGCATGGTTAATTAAGTTATGTGGAAGGTACAAGACAGCATGGACTCCTCAGATTGAGTTTAAGTTCTACTGTGATTAGGCCCTACATATTTCTGTTCACAATGTAACTCATTTATGGTCTGATAGGAGACTAAATATGTTATACATATTAGTCAGGACATGATTACATGCTATTAAAAATAATCATGAAGCATCAACCATAAGCCACATAGCATCTGAGGTCCCATGGCCTCTGGAGCACACATCATGGCCAAGTATATTAGAAAGAAAAGTATACATATTCTACGGGTCTTCTTGAAGTTAATATTCATATCAAATCATATATTTCAATTTCAAAATAGAGAGACTAGCTACATTCTTTCACTTACTGCTTTTCCTATTTTTGTAAATACAGTACATTGAAAAGAGTGTTCTGCCTTTTAGATCTCTGACACATCAAAAAGTCATTATTTTCTCCAGGCCACTGAGCCATAAAATGTCTAGTCTGGTCTTAATCGTATTTCTGACATTCAGGGTAAAATTGATAGCTGTCTGCTATACCTAAAAACACTAAAAAGGCTTTTAAAATATGTGATCTTGTTTTTTCCCATACTTCCATTAATTAGTATACATATAAACTGATATTTATTAAGAATATGTACTAGACCCTGTTTGGGCAGTTTAATGCAGTTTTTTGGTTAAAATAAAGGACATACAGTGATAAGAGATGTAATAAATGAATTCATTTTATTCCATAGCCTAATTTGACTCATGAACTAAATCGTACACAAGGAACAATTTATATAACTCACCATGAGATTATCTTAATTACATGTAAAGGCACAGATGGAATAATATCTAATGTTAAATGGCAAATTGTGCAACATGAATTATTCAATAGTAAAGAAGAATGATCTTGTGATAATTAGCATTGCAATACAACTACAATGTACTATTTTGTGTTGGTTGTAAATCTGATATTTAACACAAACCCTTTGTTATGATAATATATCTTTCAGTCATAAGATAATGCGCACACTGATTGCCAATAGGATTGGTAGTTGATGAGGAGATTGTTATGTAGTGTTTGCTGGTCACAGACTGTAATGTGTAAGCTGGTAGTGATGACAATGCGGAACTCTGCTGTGTATGTGATGAGTGACGGGCAGTCTGCCTTCATCAGCTGTGCCGGAAGAGTGCAGCTCTCTGGTGAACTGCACAGCTTAGCTGGTGAGCCATGGAGTTAAAACAAGCTGGCGGCTGGCTGCAACCGTTTCATTTCAGAGGAGAGAGCGTGTGTTTGTCTGAGCTCCTGAGACATGGTGAAGGGTATTACAGAGATGGGAAGGGCTCCTCGTAACAATTGGGAATTCCTCATTTGCAAAAAGAAAAAGAGAAATTCAGGACAGCAATTTGTTTATTGAGAGTTGCACTTTACATGCATATGAAGTTAAATGAAGTATGACAAGGCTTTATGTACGTAGACTTGATTACCAGCGTGCCTCCTGTCTATGCTCAGCCAGGTCTGGCTCGAAAGCGTGACAGACTGGCTGCATGCTCTGATCACACAAACCATGCAGCTCCTGTAAGTGCTTGTTTCATTTTTATGGAAGAGTCTGCATTTATGTCTAACCCAACATTTTTACATTATAGACAGAAGATAAAATGGAGATTTATACAAAAGGAAATTAACTTTATTGTGTTATGTGTTTACATTTCCACACAGAGCTTACTATCCATACTAGACATCTTGGAAGTATGTGCAGTTATGTGTGTTAAGTTTGTGTAATGTTAGAATACCCATTTTTAACCTTTTTAACATGCAACAACAGTATAAATAAAGGATATCAACTTCAGATGTAAGGAACTGTCCTAGAAAAATAGATGGTTAGTTGGTCAGATTGAGAGAGTCATATTAAGAAATTTGAATACCATGTTTTCCTTTGACAATCATCACTGAATTAAAGCCTTTTCTTTGAACTCATCAGTGAATTTTCAGTGTGATGTCACTGCCCTGGGGAGCGGATATTAGCACCATGAGGTGCAAACACATCTGCACAAGCATTGTTGTCAAGCAGTTGCCATGGAGGTGTGGAAATTGCTCCACTAGCATACTGCCCCATGGGAACATAACTCAAGTGTCCCAGATGTCTAGGGGAACACAAAAAAACAGAACCAGTCTACTGCTTAGATCAGTAATATAACTACGTTGGTTAATTTGGATAACACATTCAGTTTTGGTCCGTATTCTACTGACCAACCCATCCTGCACACCAAGAATGTCAGAGATCAAATAAATGACCAAAGGAAAACATAATTTTTATGGTCATGGAAATGTAAGCTGTTGATAGTATCAACAAGGTGGTTGTAAAAATGAAGTACAGTTTAAAACGTAAATTAAAACAGCACAGGACAAGTGCACAGCACCCAGGCATTCAAACAGGGCAGAGCTGATTGTTTGCAAGAGGAGTTCACCCTTTGTATAAAATTTTGAACCACTACATTTAGGACAGTAGAGAGAGTTTTGAAACAGTGTGTTAAAGGGAATCACATGTAAAGACATGATCACTCTTATAAAACTGTCCTTTTATCTGGACCTCGTTCACTTATCGGGCATGTACAAACCAATCAGACACGCGGCATGCATGCTTCAGTATTGGCAAAGTGACTGCATGAATATACAAATGATTGAATGCATGAGAAAATATGATTTTTTTTTGCCTGTAAAGGCATGAACAATAATCTGCCACTGACCACAGCCTGCATGTAATATCCATCAACCGAAAAAAAAAAAAAACTGACAGTCATAATTTGACATAAAATAGAGCTTCAGCCAGAGACGTGGGCATAGCGCACAGGCAGCAGTGCAGGAACATCGGCAGACAGTGAAACTGTATATCCCTTTATATAGCTTTTTAAATTTAAATCCACTGTGAGGCACTGCTGTTATGCACTTGACTGTACTCTGCCTCTGTTGATACACAGAATGTCGGTCTGTGTAACTGGCTTTGCATGCAATCAGGAGCAGAGGAGCAGAGTCAAGCTATGTGCTTACACTTTTATATGTCATCACATTTTCATCATTACATATTTATGAATTGAAAAACTGAAAAAAAAAATATTTTCAATGCTACAAATACAAACTATGGTAAATTGTTTTGCTGTTTTACTACCAGAGAGGGGTGATTAGTCAATCATTTTAGTTTGATCCCTGTGTCCTTACTATGCCCTAGCATTTGTGTGTGGCCATACATACATTTATGTATGTATGAGATGCTGTTTCAATGACAGGGTATTACATAGTTTCATCATTAAATATTAAAATTATTGCCACAAGCTCTACACATTACCTGTGCAATTTCATTGTGATCCAGCAATTGTATATTGACACAATGAATATATCTATATCTATTGAAACATGAAGACATGCTGCATTTTCCTCCAATGTCTCATGGGGGCACAAACCGTTTATCATCAGAGATTAGTAATAGGTCATTGTACTGTCTAGTATAAAGCTCTTTTTGTAAATCATTTTGGCCATTTAACAAGACTGATTACAACATTAAGACTGAATGCATGAAAAGGAAATGAATTACTGCCCTGATGGCCCGGCAGCTTAATATTGACACGGTACAATACTTTGGTACTAGCATATCCTCTCTCTATCTCTTTTGTACTACAAGAACGCAGAGCTAGCAGGGGATAATGACAGCTTTTGTCAGTAATGCTATTCCTTTTCAAGTTAACTTAAAAGAGATTCAAAGTCAAAAATAAAATCAATAACATGTAATTTATTTATATTAATTTAGTGCCTTTAATAATTATGGGATTTTTTTCTCACAGCACTGCACAGATGTTGAACTATAAACACAAATGAAGATATAACACATACAACTAAAAATTATATGAAATAAAATAAGAATGCTATGATACCAGACAGTACAATTTCAGAGACTTCAGTAACAAGCAATAAAACTGTCGACTAAAAATCCAGGCTGAGCTGACCAGGCTGAACACGTTGTGGTAATGTAGTAGTGCTGTTCTTAGAGTATACACCATAGACAGGACAAAATTATTCTGCAAGTATGACATAAAGAAAGGAAATATGAAAAATATAAATAGATGTGTTACAACAATGACAGGCAAGCACTTTTACTAGAGCCCTAAATGACAACAAGAAAATTAAGGACCAATTCTAAAGCACATTAAGATTCAATCTGCATTTTTAATACTCCATGATGAAATGAAATTCAATTAATGAAACACCCATCTCATTAAATTATAGTAGTAAATTATTAAGGAGCAATAGGGTGATTAAAAGACCTGTCTTACTCTCAGAAATATATATTTAGGGGTCTATTTTCAGTTTCAGTTCGTATTATGACCTTGAACCTTTACACGTGCTTAGGAGACTTTGGGGTGGAGATTCATAGACATTGGGGCATTTCTCATTAAAATACCCTCCAGGTGGATTCCAGCTTTGACTTAGGCAGATTTTCAG
The DNA here is from genome assembly GCA_022829145.1 of Albula goreensis. Taxonomy (NCBI): domain Eukaryota; kingdom Metazoa; phylum Chordata; class Actinopteri; order Albuliformes; family Albulidae; genus Albula; species Albula goreensis. The sequence continues at coordinate 23,176,280 of CM040750.1, forward strand.
GGTGCGTATCTTTCACGCATCACAACCCTATATTGAGTCGTGCACTCCTATCGATCAGGCTTTGACATTACATTTTTTTTTTCAGTTTTACCATATTGTATGTAGTAGGATAACTCCTGAAATCATTTAAATTATGCATGTAAAAGTATTGCCCTTACCATCGCCAACAATTGAGTTGTTGAATTTGAAATTCATGAATGCTTTTAGAGTGTTGTGCTTTTTTAACTCAACAAATCCATGGGCAATAACTCACAGACCTCAAGACTTACCATAAGCCAATGCAGATGTAATCACCAGGTCAAGTAAAACTCTAGAACAAATTCATTATTCACCTGAGATACTCAATACATTATAAAACATGATATCAAGCAATGTTTATCGTTCAACGATAAGTAATGCTGTAAAAATTGTATGCCAGTTAATTAAACCTTCATTGTTTATCAAACCTCCTAAAATCTAATGAAACATTATGCTAACCTAAGGTAAGAAGCTGAAATGACACTCAGTTTAATGAAGGAAGCTGACACAAAACAGAAATGCAATGGGGTTACCTATGTTTTTCAGTTAAAACACCAGCAACTTTGCAGTGCAAATATACATTGCCTCCCTGTACTATAGTTAAAACTGCAGTCTCCAGCAGCAGGCATTCAGTATGATAAACATGTTGTTTACCTTGTATTTATCAAATTCCAAGACAGGCAGTTTATTTCACGTGAAAACCTAAAAATGCTCTTTCCATCTTGACCAGTTTAAAAGACTGTCAGGAGATGTTGTGGTTGTTATGCTGCCATTTATGTTTTATCTTATCCAAGTTCCCCACTGCCGCGCTCTGATTTGCCAAAAAAATGACCCGGGTGTTCTTGGCAGGACAGAGTGCATACACAAAATGGGTACCTGGTTTAACTCAAATGAATGAATATAATTTTTTAGCGTGACTAACTGATGTTTATTTTATGTTGGGATAGATTGACTGGACAGACTTAGAGGCTGATTATAGCTAAACATGAAAATTTCAAAATATGAGCGGGTACTGTGTTCACCTTACACAGGGTTGCCACCTTTGATACCTGGCTGGAGTGAGGTTTTGATGCCATGGACTTAATAAATCACGCACACATATTCAGACACAATTCACCATCAGGGTTTACAACGGTATGCAGCTTGCACATGTGGCAGGCTTAGGTCTAGGATTTAAGGATAAAAGCCTGACTATGCCACCCTGGGACAGGAAATTCACAGCACAGCTCTTTGATGTTAGAATGTTTATAGATAGATATGGCAGAGGTTGCCAAAATAATAAACATCATATACATTTTCGTGAACAGAAGTGGTAAGAAAACAGAAGATGGTGCACAGCAAACAAATATGATACCAAATATGTTACCACTACATAACTGCACTGTACCTGATGGCATTGCACAGAAGTTGAGTTTCCAGCAACATTTCTATCAAAGCTTGCTAGTTATCCCTAAACAGTTAGCTAGCTACTCATTCAACATCTCTCTTTCACCATTAGGAAGGAACAGCAGACCGATTTACACTTGTTCCTTGTAAGCCCCGTTATGTCGTTGTAAAAGGATGAATAACAGCCGTCTTAATACAAGTCAATTGTTCAGCTTAAACTTGGAGCATGAATTTACCGTACATTGTGGCCTGGACATCTATGATCTTCTGCTACCAAGACACTATACATACACAGGTAAAACCACTAATGTGAGTGAGAGGAGAACTGAAACTTGATTGGTGGGGAACCTTGATGCGGTCCAATCAAGGATCTGTGGCTGTTTTCATGATTCACTATGTGGTGGCGATGGAAAATTCAAGATGCTGAAGACCTTTTCAGCACGTTTTCCATATTAGTAATGGAGGGACAATGATGCCATGTCATATGGCATGACATTTGCCTGGATGATGTGAGAGTGTGAGACAGTGCCTGAAAGTGTGTGCCTCACACCAGAAGTGTGAAAGCTGGCAACCCTGCCTTACATCCAACATTGCAGATACTAGTATTACAACTAGTATCTGTTCTTGACAAGTCATTTCTCAGTATATTTTAACCTGACCATAAGCCAGGTTAGAATATGAATAAATCTTTTCCACATAACTATTTCCGGCAAAAACACTGAGCGCCTCTGTTCTATTATTGTAAGTGCTTTTAACAAATGGTATTCTAGGAGACCTTCACATAGGGGGCAAGTAAACAACAATTTTGTCTGAATGATTTGTTTAGGTTGAACACCCCTCAAAGTACTGTGCTTATGCTACATTTTGCACAATGCTCTCTAAGCTCATTCCCAAATCCCCAGTTAAACCTGTTAATTGTATGTTGAAAGGTTACATAATACCACTTAACAAAGGCTGTGATGCTAGTAACTTGGTAGCATTAATGCTCCTTGCCTGAGGTTTTTGTATGCACCTTGCAATTCACTCTAGATAAGAACATCTGATAAATTAGTGATTCTAAATGTAACAACTCCTTTCACTGACTTACTCATAAACCCCCCAGTTTTCCCATTGAAAAGTGTTGTCAGTGGCTCTCTCAAGCTATCTGGGAGTCTATATTTGTTCTTGTATTTTTTGTGTGGTTTAGAGGCATTAAAGGAAAAATAAAACCTTCTTGTTTGTAACCAATAACAGTCAAAAATTCAAATGCAAGTCTCTCACTGCTGTCAGCAGGATTTTAACATTACTTCATGTTATGCAATGCTCAAATTCTGCAACCAATGTAATGACCTGCAACTTTGTAATAATGCAGTCATTTACACTGCAACTTACCAAGGTAGATCGCTGCATAGCTAATCCTCATAAACTAAAATTTAAGTAGCTGTAGAAAAAAAGCATAATAGTAAAATTACCGTTATCCTAATTTTCTGGAAAAAAAAGTACAGCACATACCACAGTAAATCAAACCTAAGGTAGTGGGCTTGTCAGCCAATATTTTGCTGAACTTTGAGAAACCATTGTGCAGTTAACAAAACACTGTTAATGTGTAAAACCCAAAACTGATTTTTTAAAATACATAAATACAGTCTAGATTTTTATGTAGGTGAACACTTTCTATTGATAAATTCTGAGCTGGCATAAAAAATTGCAGGAAAAATTATGATGACATAGCAGAAATATTTGACTCGTGTATTCTTTAAAGTAAATTGGAATCTGGAAAAAGCTTCATGTACCTACTACTCTTGTTATTAACCAACTTTTTTCTTCTCAAAGAATGTGTAGCACACGTTTCTTACAATTTTTTTGTAAGATAGTTTCTTATATTCAGTCAGCTGACTTAACCTGCGACAAAAACTTTATTTGAAATGCAGATGTGTTGTTTGTTAATTTATTCTGTGGAATTCCTATTATCTGAATTATTAATAAAAATAATGGTTTGCTAAAGAATATGCAGTTGGGAATTATCTGAAGAAATATTAAAACCTGTAATGTCTTAAAGCTGTCTATGCTACATTAGCTGCTCTGACCTGTGAAATAGATATAATGGATATCTGCACTTGTCCGTTACTAGGGTTATGCATATTCACTATTTTATTGTTAGACGACACTGGCTTTTATTGACTTTTTTGCATTTTGTTCCCTCCTATACTGTGATCTGTACTGTTACCATCCAAAATAAAATTTACTTAGTGCTATGAATATAAGCCTATACAGCACACCACTGATTGTGGTTTATGTCTTGACTTTTTTTCAGAAGAGTGATATACCAGAAACATTGAATGGAAAACACATAAAACCCATTCCTTTTTGGAATGTATTTGGAGTGGAGCAGAGTAAGCTGGCTCATTATGCATGCTAGGGATCGAAGGCAGACAGCAGCAAAGTTCAAGAGATCATTGCTCATTTTCAGAAATCTTATGAAATAATAACATCCTTGTAACAAATATAAATGACTTAATTGGTCCAGGAGAGCCCTCAAAACTTACATTAAGGGCTCATATTGATATCTTTAAAACAGTTATTTCACAGGGAATCAAGAATCCATTCATTAGTCATTCAGTGAAGATGGAAAAACAGAACCCATAACATCAGACTAAGTAACTGGAATGGTGTCTATAAAAGCCCTCATAGCACCCTGCACAAAGAATTTATAAGCCATTCATTACAACTGCAGAAACACAGCAAATAGTATAGTGCACACATCTGAAATGTGATTTTTATTAAATGGTCATTGGGGTCATTGAGTATCAATTAACCCTTGCTGATTTCATGTAACATGAAAACAACCCTATTAGTTATCAGTGTAAGATGCCAGTCAGCCTGGCATTTTGTTTCTAAATGTTCCCTATGTTGTGATAAGTGATAACTGGCAGTCCTGCTGCTTTGGGAGCTTTTCCTCTAAGACAACTAACAAAGGGTTGGCTTTAATGCATAGGTTAGGAGACCTGAGAAAATGAAATTGCTGCAGTGGCACTAGGGGGGCTAGTGCAATGGAGGTGAAACTATGGTAGGATAAGATGTTAAATGGCTCACTTGACTGTAGTCTAGTCTATGGCATTTTTCCAAAGAGTGGATGATTTGGTGATATTGAACCAAATTAAATATGCCCATGTTCATATTTATTCATAGATGATTTATTATATAATAAATACAATACCTTAATAATTTATTGTATCCTAAATGTGATTGATGTTGGTGTTTTTTTATATTTAATGTGGTCTCTGTGAATGATAAATAGTGATAAAATCATAGTTTAGTGCTGCCAATATTCATTGATATATTGCAGTTGATGATTATGGAAAGCAGAGTTTCACTCATTACCAAATAAATCTAGCACATAGCAAGTTAAATATGTAACAGCTGAGATAATGGTCTTTTTCACTTTCAGATCTACCTTAGCAAAATTTTCACTCGCATGACCTGTTTTGACATGCTTCATAGTTTAGTGAGGAAATTGACAACCAAGGTGATTTTGCAGTTTTAAAACATTAACTTTCGTTCCCCACAAATGAACTGAAGGCACTTCAGGTAATGCACTCTAGTCTGACTCTACATCAGCAGTGTTTACACTATTAAGATATTGGCAACAGTCATGATAATATGGGGCTGGTTAAAATTGCAATTCACGTGTACATATCATTGCTGTACAATTGCTGTTCCTTTGCCACAGTGCTGTAATTCTTCTGATTTTTGCATGCCTCCACCACATCAGTTACTCCACATTTTTTACTCCTTGCCTATCCTGGCCTACCTTGGCCATATATTTTCAGTGTTCCTCAGCAGGGAGCACACAGAAAAGCAAAGCCTTCCACCTAAATGTATGTAACAACCCTTGCATGTCAATACTCAGCTGAATACAGTTTAGTTTCCTTTGAGCTCAACTACACTTATTTTAAATACATATAAAACCTTTTTTTTCTTATCTGTGTTTTCAAAATTGCACCACCATGCCTGTTAGCATTAGACACATATACATGTATCTTTAGAAAACACAGCACACACTGAACTGGTTAATAATTATGACTGAAATGAGATTTCTTTCCTTATATAACTGCAACGACCAACCTGATTTTGTGGCTGGACTGGGAAACAGAAAATTTCTGTCATCTGGTCTGGCTTTGTGTAGAAATCAGTCTTGACATCTACATTAGCAAACTTCACAGTGGGAACCTTATGGAATTGAAATGAGCTGGTTGTGCTTAGGAATGCAAATTTCCTCAGTCATGTGCAAGAGGACTTGCAAAGTGCAAAAAGGGAAAACTCTTGCTGTCTTCACACTTTCCTAGCAGAAAGTACCTGTTGCATGCATTTCATTCTGGTTTAAGATTACAGAGACATTGTATTAGATGTAATCCCAGTTCCTAAGATTGTTCTGCACTGCAATACTCTTCTGGCTCAGGGGACAGAGCAGAAAGAGATAGTCAGGTACATTGGCTCAGCAATTTTCTGTTCTGAGTTGATATTTGAAACGCTTCTATATATGAAGCACAAACATAAGATTCTTTTATAAATAGCTACTGAGTGTCCCCACTATGACACTATGTCTGAAACCTAACACAGCACTAAAATACACAAAGTCAATGTGATGACCAAAACTAGAATTACTAATTACATTAAAACAAACACATGTTGTAGAAAGAGCAACTTTACTTGAATACATAACTGAATGCACCATAAAACAAAAATGGCTTTTAAAAAATGGACCTTAACAACCTATTCTTTTTAATATAGGTAACTCCTTCTTGAGAAGACACTTCTGAATCTGTCCTTATCTCTGGGTCATGGTTGTCAGATGCAACTCAGTTTAGTGCAAGGAAAAGCATTAAGACAGCCTACCCCATTTCAACCCATGTTGTTTTGACTTGTACTTACAGTGCACCACAGCCTGGAACCCACTGTATGATTTTTGAAAATTGTAAGAAACAGTTATACAAGTCTCCCTGTCAGGCTCTATGGATTAGCTGCAATTTCTATGTGCAGAATCACTAAAATTACTATGGAAATTACAACATGATTCTGTCCCATGGGTTTCCACTAAGAAAACCTTTTTTCTGCAGACAAAAGAAACATTGCAGGTACAATTTTTAAAAACTCTGTGTTGTGCACGCCAAGTTGCAAGGCACAATTTTAAGTAATCCAGCAGATAATGTCTATACAGTGATGTCTGCACAAGCTACCAAGCCTTTTGTATTTGTTATGTATGTACATATATTTATTTTTTGTATTGTTCATCTCTGTTCATATCTTTCAAAACTACGGATATGGAACAGATATAATGTAGATATAATATTTCTGTATTCTTTATAAACATTATGTTTTATAAACACAGAATCTTTTAATGACAACACTGTAATATAGCATTGAAGTTATTTTTGAGATGCCATCCGTGGAATGCAAGTTGCAACCATTACAATAAGACATGACAATACGACATGTTTTGTCATAGATTGCCTAATAAAGTCTGTAGCTTTCTGCTTTTCACGTGTGACACTTTTCAAGCAATAGCTGCAATATCTCCACAGTTACTTCATCATTAAGCTCACATTAATTAATAAGCTACATATGCATGCAATGAACTGGAAGTAAATTTTCCTTAAAATTAATGTACCTGTAAAATATTTAGAGATAAGCTTAGACCTGTATGGAACTATGACCTAAAAACCTAGGTAAATACTATTGTATTTAGCAAACCAGAAATTATCTGTGTAAGTATGGTTCTAAAAATGAAGGAATGGTGGTGATATAATTTCCAGATGTCAAAATAAAACCACAAAATAAAACCACATCTCTACTTGTGAATTTGACCCTGATACTTAATATAATTACACAATAGTTTTGCATGTATACAGTAGTATTTATGCATATGTTAAATACATCCATCATCCTCCTAAAATGTGAAAATGCACAAATTCCATCTCATATGCATATTTAACTGTGCTATCCAGCACTGTGAGATTGTAAAGGATTTGGTGTGCCCAGGATGAGTGGATAAGACAGCAGATGGTTGTTCATTACATTGTTTTTGCAAGGGTGAAAAGCACACTGACCCATCTAATACCTGATTCTGCAATGTTGGTTTTGAGCATTAGTTAACCCACTTCTTTTAGCAGTTTCACTGTTTCAGCTGTCATTTACCAGACCCATGATGTTTTTGTTGGGTTTCTTTTTTGTACTGTATCACAGATGCCATTTTTGTTGAATCCATATTTTCTTACGAAGGCAGCATGGCGTTTATGTGTGTGTGTGTGTGTGTGTGTGTGCGCGCCCTGCCATTGGCTAGTAGCAGTTACAATGTGATTCCTGCCTTTCACATTGATACATTAATGGATGCATTTACCAATAAGAAGCAGTCTTTTTGAACCCTCTTAAACAAGGCTTTTATTTTGAAATGCATTATCATGCACCATAGCCAGTGGCAACTACTTGATTAAAAACAGACAAATGTATGTAAATTGATCATTTGCACTTGACCTTTGCTTTTGTTTTCTGCATAATATACTTGTTTTGCCAAAATGGATGCCAGTCATGCTATTTTCACTTCTGTGTGGAGACCAGCCCTTGCAATGTACTAATTTGTCTACCTGTTTCCTTTCAAATACAGAGTGGGCGTAGAGGATGTTTTTGACTTTGCTGTGTTTTGAGAGTGTATCATTAGACTATATACTGTAAATAAAGCAGCTGTAGGATGTGATAGTTAATGGACATTCTTTGTTTTTGTTCTTAGGTCAAACATGTGGCGGGTTGGTGCAGGGCCTCAATGGGACAATAGAGAGCCCTGGCTTTCCTCATGGTTACCCCAACTATGCCAATTGCACCTGGATCATAGTCACAGGAGAACGCAACAGGATACAGCTGTCATTTCACACCTTTGCTTTGGAGGAGGACTTTGACATTGTCTCCATCTATGATGGCCAACCTCAACCAGGCAACTTGAAAATGAGGTAAAGTTCATGTGGTTTCATTTACTTCTCTTTGAGTTCCCTCACATGTTGTAAATGTATTCGTGCAACCAAGAGTTGAAAAGTTGTTGTGTAGGGGTTCTTTCCACTAAATCTGGACTGCATTTGAAGTGCTTTAGTTCAAAGGCTTACTTTATAAAGAAATACTCTGTGCTGCCATATATTACTTGAGGAAACAACCCATTCGAGTCCTGAAATGAATAATTATGTATGCTTTTGCAACACATTTATGAACCTAAAAAAACATAACTGAGTATGGGAGCTCTCTTAACTGTGTTTCTACCTTGTGGATGTGTATAGCAGTTCAGGTGAGATAATCATACCAGATCAAATGTCATATTTGACTGGTTGTATGTTGTGCTTTTGGAATATTTGCACTATCCTGTTTACTGAAGTTAGGTTCAGTGAAGTTAAGGTCAAGGTCAAGTACAACCTCTCAGTTGTCAGATTGAGTCTGATTGCTCAATTGCATTTTTTGCTAACAATTCCACGACAATTCCAATAACTAAGTCAATAATGGTTTAGTCACTGGAGAAATAAGAGATGTTCAGTCATCTGTTGTGACTGTATGACCATATTACTGCAAAAGACTTTTGTTTATATAAAAAGTACAACACCTCTACTATCTTTGCAAAATTCTTCTGTCATGTTTGAAGTGTCCTGCCTCAGTAGAAAAGGGGACATATTCCATTAAAGGGCCGATTGAATACTGCCTGTGCCAGGCTACAATGCCAAGGAAGCATTTAAAGCTTCCAACAAAAACAGATTATCTGATGCAACAGTGGGCATCATGTGCAACAGAGACCTGTTATCAATGAATAACAGCAAACTGCTGAGACTTCAAAGTCACAATGAAACTCCTCCTTCAATGATACCTCCATGCAATATGGAGTAACACGCATATTGGTATGATGAGGAGAATTTTCCTTCAATGCTTGCAGGTGAGCTGCAGGAAAAAAAGATAAATCACAAGTAAATAAAATCCATAAGAATTTGTATTGTAATACAATGTAATCTATTTTTTCCTTTGTCTTGATTGTAAATTGCAAATTATACTACTGCCTGTATTTGTACAAGGTACTCTCATATACAAAACATGCACTCTACACACCTGAAAAAAAAATCTGCACAAAAAATTAATGATATCAGAATGTCACAGTGAGCAATGAGTCACAATTAGGCTTTTCCCATCATAATTTTTCCTATAATGTCCATCATGTAATTGTATTGTTCATATAACTTGGACCAGTGCCTTTGGGGGAGGAGTTACAAACTATAACTACAGTGTACTTGTTGTTTACAAAGAACCTGAAGCATGGAAAGCTATCTTTAGCCAAGTAAGCAGGTAGTTACAGAGCCAGCCAGCAAAAGTCATTAATGGCATAAGTTATGTTACTGGCAAACCAGTTTCAACGTGGTAGTAAGTGTAAGTGACCTAGTGGTAGTAGGAAAGCTAGATGGGCATTGGCTTTAATGAAACATCATGTAGCTAGCTTGGCAATTAGCCAGTCAGGTATTTATACACATGCTGGTCTCTCAGAATAAGTGCAGCAATTTGCTAAATGGGCTTGTAACCACAATGTGGCTACCAAAACTACTACTACGGACTATTATTCTCACATAGGCCTATAATGTATCTAAATAAATATATGTTGGGCGACCACAGGTTTTCAAAATGAGAAAGCAGAAGTGTGTGTTTGAAATTTGAAAATAGGGTATTTAATATGAGAGGCATTGGTGGTTCATGGACTTCAATAGAAGTAGGGCAGTCACAACCACAACAAAAGTTAGCTCAGTGGTGAGTATGTCCGACCCCTCGACCCGCCGCTGCAAGACAGCTGTATGGGTGTAGGTCGGGTTAGATGACGAACCAGACAAAGTGCGGGGGACACATCCCCCACGGCTGCAACACCCATGCTTTAACCCCCATCAGTAAATAAACGTGGGAATAAAACCATGTGTTTATGAGTATTATACAGGATGAGAGGGATCTTACATCAGAATTCACAAAACAATATCCAATGAAATCTCACCATGCCAAAAATTGGTGGATGTGTTTTGGGAATTACCACTATACAAGAATGATTAAACTGAGAAAACTATGTTCAATATCTCACATGCATATCTCAGCCAATTGCTGTATATGATTGTTTGGAAAGTATGAAAAAAAGCAGAGATTCATTAACTTAGACTAGACAGCACCATCCAATGGAAATGATATTTTTTCTGAAAATGTAATTGGGTTTTTGTATACAAATTTTGTGCAGAAGTACATTTAGTACAGCACATTTCAGGAAGGCATTCAAACTTAAATGTCCAATAAGAGTGAAAGGCATGCTTCAGCTCACTATTTAAGAAATATGTGGGACACATGTCTGAGCATTTAAAATTGGCTTAGACATTGCTGATATGTTCTCCCTGCTCAAGAAGTCTGTTTCTGGGGAACAAATTTAATATTCTATGCATATCCCCTGTGCTGTTTATACATAAAATAAGCCATTCTCTCTGAGTTTCATGCATCTTCCATCTCATTAATTTTGTATTTGCAGGCTTTTTGCATAATCTTAATGAACTTTTTATTGCCATTTGTAAATAGTCTAGGGAAGCCTGCTATGATGTGTTTTAAAAAGCCTACAATGAACATACTTAAACTGTAGGAAAATTTGATGCAGCTATGAATTTATTCCAAAACCCATGTATTAGTGAAATTATCTCCAGGTTGTCTTTATAATGTATCTATCATAAAAGAATAATTATTATGAATATGTTATTGTAATGTAGTTCAAGACATGTAATGCATTCATGTATTCATGTGTCACTTTGTTTTTAATTGGCCTTAAAATGTTGTTTTCACTCATTGGTACTGTTCATTATTTTAACATTCTTCCGTTTTTACCCAACCTATGACTGTATCAGACTGTGAAAGCACAAATAATGGATATGATATGACTACAACATGAGTTAGGCACACCCACCTGAATAAGAAGTACTTATTAAACATAATACAAATTTACAGAAGTTTTTGTCAAAATGGACTGAGGGGGGAGGAGGTGAAGCCAGTTGCTTACTTTTCTTGACATTTGTTTCACTGACTTTTATGGCTGCTCCTTTAAATCTGCCTGCCTTCAAATTTCATAGCACTAAAATGTTTTGTTTGATTGTTAAGGATTTGTTATTATGACAATAATATCTATCTAATAATATATCTCCTTCCCTGTGGTTTTGAAAGACACACACCACATGCTGGGATCAGTATCAAAAACTCACATGTTGCATGGCAATGCTGTACCAGATCTACCAGTCAAGTTCACTTAGCAGCACAGACCACTGTTCTCAGTTTAAAGTGTAAGGTTCATGCAAGGCAAAAGTATTTACTTGTAATGCTAGTTTTATACATGCACCTGAGTCATATGTCTGCAAGGTGTAAACTAAAACCTGTGAATTTGGCGTACATCATGCATACATCAGAGGTACTGTGCACCCAGAAAGAAAGAGCGACATGTAGGCATCATTGAAGAAATTCAACTGAAATTTTCCAGGTGTTTTGACAGTGTAACACTGAAAATGATTTTGCCCAGCAATTTGTATTGCAGCGCTCATGAGAATTCAAGCTACTTTTCTAAAAATGTATCAAGTAACCTGTGAGGCATCAAGCTCAGTACTCATAAACCAGTTAATGTTTGGGCCACCACTAATTGGAGGCTACAAATGAAGGCATTGCTTACATTGGACAGTTTTCCTTCAGTTATCCTAAATTAAAACATTCATTAGTCAGCAGTAATGTCAAACTCATTGTAAATATGCATTATACATATAATATGCATAATACATACAGTATATATTATTATTTTTTAAATGAAGACAGTTAAACATTATATCTTTGATTGAAGGTAGTATAGAAAAACACAGAATGTTTTTAGTTGATTGAACAATTTCAAATTCAATTGCTGTTAAAATTGTAGCATATTTGAAATTAAAATGGGTAATGAATTGTTACTGAAATTATTGAGACCAAATATGTTTTTTTTCTCTCACACAGTGTGTGTGATAGAACTATCTCTGTCCTGCATATTTAATATAAAATTATACTTATTGCATGGCACAATCTTTACAATGTTAAAAATGTAGTAGGAAAATTACAGTATTTTGCTAGGTTTAGTTCACTGTAACCATTTGGCTGTCCAGTGGGTTAGGAAGACACTGTCATTACCAGTCATTCTCTGAGTTAGCAGCCTGGATGGCAAAAGCTGAAACAGCTTTTGAACAGGTTTCAGCTTTTGAAACATTGTGAAAGACAGTAGCAAGCTGCCTGAGACTGTGAGGGTCTAGCAGGATTACATGGAATAACGAGCTCACTTAGATATGGCTGTGGCAGCTGTTTTACAGCATTTAGCTATGGAGTAAGGGTATGCGCTGTATGCAAGGGTATAAATGCTGAGAAGATTAGAAGGGTAACTCAAAAAGGTGATAGAGTATCTTGCTATTATTTGTTTTAGATCTTGGGCCTGCATTTTAAACTAATTGGAGAGTGTACAAAACCAAGTTTAGACTGGCCACAAATGCACACTTGCAGTAATCCAGCCAGGAGACTCAGGCTTGTACAAGCTTTTTCCAGAATCTTTAAGAGACAGGAAACATCTTTGTTTGACCAGAAAAACACAAAAGGTATATCTGTTTCCATTGAAATTCCCAACGTAGCTCAGGGTCTAATTCTTCATTTTCTGTTTGACTCAGGGTTACCTCAGGATATAAGTTCAGAGGCAGGTGAGATCCTGTGTGCCTGAACACCTCTGTCACCCCTGGTTAGCAGCCTGTCAGACATAGGTGATATTTCTCTGACTTCACCATCACCTCAATTTCAGGGCCTGACCAAGCGACTGTATATGAAAAAAAAAAAAAAACATATATATGTTATTTATATAGGTCCAAGAGTGACACACTGACATTTTTTTCAATTTATTTTCATGTAAATCTGGAAATAAACAGAAAGTTTTAGGATTTTGAAACATTTAAAACAATAAAAAGTTATGATGTTTAAAATGAAGGAGAAATAGTCAAGATTCTGCATTATTTCTAGGACTAATGTAAACTAATCTGACACTGACCATGTTAATTCCTTTGTAAAAATGTCAAACATGTGTGGGGCACTTAAAGGCCAAGAAAGTTTTAGCCTGTTAAGTACCAATACTATCATTAATGCAGAAGGGAGACACACCAAAAACTAAAACATTCTGAAATTCATGTAAGATTCTTCTTTTCCCTAAATTAAGTTGTTAATATAATTTGCAGTGAAAAATATTGTTTTAAATTATAAAAGAATGCAAAATAGAAGCACTTCCATTAGTCTTTTTGAACCCACTTATATATACACATATTCAAAAGTCATCAATGCCTAGTGATGCATATTAAAGTCACAATGAGATTTTCAACTTATTTAGCAAGTAAGATCTAACAAACTACAAATGTGGGATGTGGACCCTAATGTTCAGTGAGCGACCATTTTTAAATGGAACATATTTATTCTTTGGTTCATTAAGTGGTCATGACAGTGGCAGTGTGCAGAGTTCTGTGAAGTAATTTTTTGTTTAGTTATTCGGCTGCAAGTGAGAGAATGCTCGTGTCCTGTCTGCCTGTGCAGGTCTTAATTTAGCAGGGGTTTCAGTAATAATAATAATAATAATAATAATAATAATAATGTTTTTAAAAATGATAAAAATTGTGCTTTACAAGATAAATTGAATCAATTGAAACTAAAACATAACTCAGATATGCAAAAGCAACATATGCAAACAAAAGGGTTTTGAAAATACTGTAGAAGGCCAGAGATTTAGTGAGAGCCACATTCCAATGGTCCATGGTGATTGTTTTTGTCTGTATCTTTTAAAACATTTCTGTAGTTTCAACTTCAGAGGTACAGTTTCAGCTTTGAAAGGACTGTGAACTGGCCAGTCTTGTGATCATCTTCTGAAAACTGACCAAATACTGAAAAGTGAGCAGTCATCTCCTCTGTGCATTGTAGGAAATGAGTGTATAACCAGGATGATTTGGGTTCAAATCCTGTGTGGCTCCCTGATATAATACAATGGGAGAGGAATCTTGAAATTCTGTGGTAAATATCAAGCAGAATCAATTCTACAGTGTCAGACCTGGCTCTGTGCGACAAGCCCTGGAGCTCATTCTTACAGCTGACCAAACAAACTGTGTCATCACCTCTGCAGGATGCATCGTTGTTTTAGCAGTGGAATGGCTTACATTAGTTGTGCCTCTTGTTCTTTAAAATGTTGATGTAAAAAGTAATAAATTTGCCACTGGGCTGGAGCGTCTCCAGATTGCTCGCCTCTTCAGTGCTGACTTTGCAAATGCATAAATAAATGATTTCCCCAACACTGGGTGGAACCTGTGCAAGCTCTGTGCCACTCTTTTAATTGCCTCTGTCATACTCTGTGTACAGTGTCTTGGAACAAGGAAAACAGTGCTGTAAAAATGAAACAAAAACACTGCTGAGTGGTCTTTAAGTATAGTTTAATGTGATATTGAGCTTTATATTGACTTGACACACACACAAAAAGAATAATTTTAACCATTTGCAAAAAAGAAAAACAAATGTACCCACTGTTTACCAGGTTCCACTGTAGTTACATAAACTAAATCACACATGCATAAATGATATAGTATAATAGAGTAATGGAGGTCCAACTTTTATGAACAGGCAATTATACATTGCAAAACTCATGTTATTGTGAGGCATTTTGTCAGGGCAAGGACATAGTAAAGAGTTCCCCCATTCAAATCACTTCAGCAAATAGGGAATCTGAGCACTCAAAGTGTTGTACCTATTATTGCAATATTTCTCATAGTCACATATTGATAGTTAGGAATGAAGTACAAAGGTATAAGGGGTGTGATCTTAGACCAGTGCTGCCCAAACTCACTGTGTATGCAGGTTTTCCCTCAAACTGCATGTCAACCGCTCAGTAGCAACAAGCTGTTAATTGCTCGTATCAATTGCAGGATGATTCACCCTCTTAATGCCATATTATGTCAGTAACATATATGAAGTTCATTAAGAATGAATGGCCCATATTCAATCCCAGTATTATTCAATCAATCACATGTACTGATTTCCTCTTCTGCAATGTGCTGAACTGATTCCCTTAGAGACATTTAAAATGTTCGAATTAATTAAATTATAGACTGGAAAGTGAAGTTCCTACAGGCCTGACAGCCCAAAATGACACCTGGGTCACTGAAATAAAACAGCTTGTGGAATATGTGGACTTAAATGACAGAGCAGATGCCAACAAGCCAAACCTGCATTGTATTAACGTTTCTGAAGGAAAAAGGAATGTGGCACAACACATGGCTTCACAATCATTAATTGATTAAGAGACTGACTATAACAAAACCCAGCATACACAGTGGGTCCTCAGGCCCAGCTTTGGGAGCCGCTGCCTGAGACCATTGGCTGGAATTGTATCCTGAATTTGTATCTTCAGAAGTAAACTATGCAATTTTTTTTCACCTATTGGGCTTCTTTTCCAGGTGCAGTTACCATGGCTATCCATCTTGTATTAGATCACTATAGGCAGCAAGTTAGTGTGATCTCCATGGCTTATTTTACAGAGAAAAACTCCCACTGCTCTATGCCAAATATTACAGATATCTGAAGCTTTCTTATCCTTGAAGGTGACTGAATAAAGATGTTTGCTCCCTTTTGCTTCAGACTCCATGCCCCAGGGGTGTATTACTAAACAAGCACAAGTGTAGCAGTTGGGCTAGTAGATTAGGTGCCGTTTGTAAATAAAAGATTTAGGCACTTCCAATCATCCTCTGGAGGTTAGAAAATCAGACCTACCCCCCTCGTCTGGTTGCATTTAAAGCATACATGCACATAACAGCTATTTCAAGTTATCCATTTAATATTTCATAAAATACTTCCATTACACAGCAGAAAATAGTGGCAGTGAAGGGTTACTGAAAGGAAAATGTAAAACAAGCAAAACAAGTGGAAAAAAGAAATAAACAAAACATTCCATGGCACAAAGTTTTGTTTAATGCACATACAACTTAAAAAAGAACAGAATGTAAAATTTGGCATACATGTATAAAATATAAAACAAATGTACTTACAGGAACCAGTCAAAACAAGAATTAAAACTGTTACAAATTAAAACAAGAATTAAAGTTGGAGCATAACATTTTGTTGTGAGTTCAAATATATATACAGGAAGTGAATTAAAAATGGAGCTTTGGAAGGGCAGTTCGGTGGCTCACTCAGTGAATGAACATGTTTTGGTGCAGTGACAAGCCATGTGAATGGGTATTGGAGTCATCCCAGCCATTTCATTAGCAGTTATGGTCAGAAGTCCACAATGGAGAGGACACAAATGGCTTAGCTTAGCCTGTTCAACATAAGAGCCAAATAGGTCCTTTCATTAGTCTCATCATTTTTCAGCAGTTACTCCTGGTACCTGAGCCGAGCATATTTTGACTTTGTGTTCCTCAAATGGCATAAAAATAAGCAATTAGTGGCATATTTGCAGTGCAATGAATATTGAACGTGGTCACAGGGCAGCCACTCCGGAAGATCCCTGTAGTAGGACTGACAAGGTTTGAAAAAGGAGGGGAAGGATAATTTGTGTATAAAATATTCATTAAAAAACAACTAAAGAAAAGTTTAGACTGCAATCTTGCCTTACTTTGGTTTTTTGCTGTTTTTATGTGCAGTTGTTCAAAATATTGTGCCTACACATGTTTTTGTATTCAAGTAATATATTTAATTATAAAATTGTGAAACATTTTTTTTTCAAGTGCTTCATTTTAACTGACATTGATCAATTTTTATATATATATATATATATATATATATATATATATATATATATAGACATTCAGTTTTCTAGTTTTTTATTTGAAGACAATTATTTTCATAGCAGGCATGCTGACATATAACTGGTTGTAGTGTGCTGACTGTGCAAGTCCAGGCAGTAGACTGATATCTGTTTTGAACACTGTTTTGAACACATCATTGTGTGGACGTTAGGCTCAACCTCTTGTGAAGAAAATGCTTGTAGTCCTCTCAATCAGCCCAACACTCCATTCAAAGTTCTGTTAAATCCCACTGTGCCTTTTTTTTTTTACACATCTTCTATCAAATCTAATGCCAGAACTATGCTTTTAGACAACTGAACCCCACTGGCAGTATCACCTGTGTGAGACTTGATCTTCACGATGAAGCGAAAAATGATATCCTTTTGAGGATACTTTGCTGTTTCTTTTTTGTAAAATTTTAAAGTGTGATCATGGGACTGGCAATGCATGCTGCATCAGCTTACTGCAGGAAAATAATCACTATTGGGGCTGCAGTGACTATTAGAAAGAGGGCAAATGCAGTCCTAGATGTTAAAAAATAATGCCAAAGAGGAGGTGAAGAGGAATATTACACAGCCAGAATAATTACATTATGAATATGAATAACACTGGGACATACACAGAAGTATGCCTCTTGCCATCGCTTAGCTGAGGATTTGCATAACAATGCAATTTATGCTTTTAAACTGGTCTGTTGGTCCACTTTTCATGGAGATGTTGCATTGAGATTTGTTGTATGAACATATATTAAAAGCTATTAAACTGTCTTTATGGTTTGTGGTAGTATTACAGTTTATGATAAGGGAAGTAGTTTATACTTCAACAGTAATTTATATGACCAAACATTGTATCATGCACCTCTATATGGTAAATGATTGAAGGAACTGTATTCATATGGTTAACCAATGGAGTGTATCATTATATGTTTAGAGTGTAATTGATCATTTGGAAGGTGCTGCAATCTGAGGGAGGTGTTCACATCACCATCCTTCCTGGGTCCATTTTTCAAAACCTGCACTCACACCTCACTGGCCACAATCACACCAGCACTGAACCATCACACCCTGCCAGACCTGACCACTACCTCAGTATCACCTGTCCTGCTGCAGAAACAAATGTAACCTGGACAGAAATTATACATTCACAATTTTGATGCATTACAATGTCACAGAATGTTAGATTGGCAACATATTTGTCACCAAATTGATCATTTTGTAACAAAATATGTCTGTCTGAATATAATTTGCATATTAAACTAAACTAAATGTGTTTTTGGACACAAATGCACTGCAAAATAAAGTGGGTACTCAAACTGGTACAGGTCTGTAATGGAGATTAAATGAATCCAGCATCTGCATGATGCTGTCAAACAGATCCAATTAGAAAAAATAATAATAATAATAATAATAATAATAAAAGATTGTTGTAATGATCAGTGATCACAACAGTAGCTTCAGCTATGTGCATCCTCTTCAAACATTTGATTGGTCAAGCACATCATCAAAAGTCAGGCTGCCAAGCAATTACTGATATCAAGAAGAATCCCTGTTACAGCAGTTTTAGCCATATGCTATCCCCAAACTAAACAAGCACTGCCCCAACACAAGGTTAGCGCAGAAGACCTCTTCCCTCTGGGGGCCCAGTGGTTACCTTACATGTGCTGGATCAGGTTGACCAGATCACTTCATTTTTTGTTGGTGTGGAAAACAACCTTTTGGCTGAAAAGCAACTGTTTTTTGGCTGCAGTGACACTATGTCGAATCTGTGTGTGTCAGGCAGTCCATCCAGTGATTAGCATGGAGTGCTGGTTTGCCAGAGGTTGCAGGAGCTTTGGCTGGGGATGACCCCTTCAGTGGCATGCCCCCAGGTTTTTGGGCACTACCACATGAGCAAGGAGGATAAAATGTGAATTGAAAAACAGACCTTACACATGAACTGTATGTCAGTTCATCTTGTGGGTGATACCATCTTACGCACCTACATTCTGGTAAATCCTGGTCTTTTCTTTAGTCTCCTTTTGACCTTGTCCATTATTGGGCTGTATGCCACTGTGTTACTGTCCTCAAAAATTTTCAGACCCAAAAAATGACATAGCCTCTTTGTGCCGTGGGGCTTGTCAGTCTCTTCACCCTTAGAATCATCACCTGTGTCCTCTTTCCATAAAGTCAGCAATTTCAGAGGATGCATCTTTGTCATGCATACACCATTTATTTTTTACTGAAGCTTGCAGTCAACCAACTCTGCCTGACTGTTTCAAAGATGCCCTATTGTGCTGTGCATAAAGTCTCTAAAGGGTCATTCTAACCACCTCCTGGAACTTTACCAATTCATTAGTACAGAAGAGGTCAGCCAGTTAGACCTTAGCATCAATAATCTTGTTTTGAAAGTGCTCAACCAGCTGACAATGATTGTATATGAAGTCATCCAGAAATGCCTCCATCCAGAAATGCAGACACTCCACACCTCACACATTGAATTGGACACACATTTCGTTCCCCTGCCTCATTTGATATGTTCCCTGAAGCTATTTATGCTGCCGCACTGACAGGACAGAATCACAAAGCCTGTATAGTAAAGAACTCTGTTGTGTGAACAATCAGAGGCACAAAAAGAAGACAGCAATGACAGCAATTAATTAGCTAGCTGGCTGCATAAACAAAAAAACATACAAACAAACTAGTAAATAAATAAAAATAAATAAAAAATAAAACTCTGGACATTTGAAAAGGACTGAACTGCTCCGCTTTTATTGTGTCTGCTTGGCAGGTAAGGTGAATTCTACTATTATAAGTAGCAAAGTGGTTCTAAATGCACATCCCAAGAAAGTCATGAATTGACACTTATACTATCACTAATTGCACAGATATTGCTCTTTAGAGGCATCTCCAGGATTTAATACCAGCCCTTGAATTCTATGACAAGGATAAGGTCACTTATTGATTGAATGTAATCCCGTTTTTGCATGCAGTTTTACACTGGTTTGTTTATGAGTTATCAAACATTGAATAGGTGCATAATTGTTGTCTCTTGTGGCAGTTTGATAGAATAACCACAAATAATGCACTGTAAAACCCAATTTGTTAACACAAGATAACAGTTATTCTATAATATATGGAATGCTTTGTTAAACACACGTATATACACAGAGTAAATGAAATCTGACTTGACACATCCACAGCAACCTATCATCTGAAACATCAGTTAGTCCAGAACATGAATGATGCGTTCCTTTTTTAAATTATAGCAATGCTTTAATACAGCATAGTATTTAAATTCTTCATGAGAATTATTGAAACATGGGACACTTAGTTCTAATGCTACACATTTTTCAAGCACATTTTTGCTAAACCACAAGGATTCACAAGTATTTCTACCCTACCACTGAGATATTGCACTGTGTGTGCATGGGTATGTCTGTGTGTGTGTGTGTGTTTGTGTGTGTGATGCAAAGAGAGAGAGAGAGAGAGAGAGAGAGAGAGAGAGAGAGAGAGAGAGAGAGAGAGAGCAGCTGGGGAACTGACTCCAGCCATACTTCCTTGAGGAGAGAAATGAAACCAATGTTCATTGTTGTATAACTTTTGAAAACCCCAGGGCCAGGCAGAAATTGAACAGTGTAAAAATAATTAGAACACCAGGTGTGAGCACAGTGAGTCTGAGCCAGGGAGTGCTGACAAAACCATGCAGCTGTCTCTTCCTCACATCGCATTCAAACTCAATTTCCAGTTTGCTCCGTCACCTCTCTCCCTGTCTGCCCGCCACGGACCCACAAGCAACCCTTTAACAACAGGGGAAAAGGATCTCTTCTGAATCACAAACCAAAGCAAAGCAAAACCACACAGCCCCCCTCCTTTTTGATTGCATATTACTCACAGCTACAACATGACCCATGAAGGTTTACGTAACCTCATGGAAAAGATAGAGAAGTCATTGAAAAATATATTTTCACAGAATAATGAGTCTCTGCTTGTGCCTCATTATTTTAGTGCTACTTTGGTAGCAGTGCTCATGGTTGGAATTCAAATTATTATGCAGGTAGCTTTTGTGAAATGCACACACATAACGTGAATAAGTACACTGAAACAAATACGGTTCAATGAAAAATAAAACAAACATTAGATGGTAGTTGACAGACACAAGCTAGAAAAAACAGAACTCAGAAGGAGTGAAGGAAACAGAGCAGGTGTGTCAGGCCAGTCAAGGTGTAGAGAGGCAGTGAAAAGAGACAGAGAAAAATAACCTGAAATTCATTATCAACAGTTACAGTCTTTAGGATGGTTTCACCACCTTCATCTTGACCAATCTGCATTGTCATTTGACATTTTCAGACATTTAAGACATTAATTCTCAATATTAATTAAACATATTGGAATGGATGATAGTCAGATGACGGATATACAAGTGTTTTTTTTTGTTTGCATATTGTATACACTGTGCACTTTTTATATTGTTTTAGTATCAGGATCACTTCAAGCCCACCACCACTGCACACAACCGCATCAGCATTCTCCTCCTTAGATGGGTGTGTAACTGTAGCTGCCATTTCAAAAAAATGAATGATGCTGTTTCTATAGAGTTATTCTGTTTAATTCACTTGTTTCCATATCTTGCAGACATGATTAGGATATGGTGCCATATGGGAAAAATATTTAGAGATTAAACATTTTAACTGACATTCTGACTTCGAAACACACATCCCAGCAGTGATGTCTAACCAATTAAAACAAAACAGAATAAAACAAAACAAAAACATCTCAACAGCCAGTTCAGAGAAAAAAAAAAAAAAAAAAAAATATATATATATATATATATATATATATATATATATATATAAAAATATGTATATATATAAATTGTATGTATTTTTGTATTTCATAAGAGCTATTAGGAAAGGTGCTGAGGTAGGAGTTGTGGAGGTCTGCTCATTAATCTGGACCAGAGGAAAAGTAAGCCATTTTTATTCAGCAAAAAAAATTCATTCAATTCATGCTGAATTAATTCCTGGGTTTAATGCCTGGTCTGTCAGCTGATGTGGACAAGTTGATCACAAGATATTGGCATCGATGTCTGGGATTGGAGAGGACAGAGGATTGGAGAGTGATTACTACAGTGTGCTTGCTGACAGGTAGGCCTAGTTTTTCACAAATAAACAATTCCATCATTTATTACAGTTTAGTGTTATTTAACATTAGAAATATCATTCATTTGTATTATGCATTAAGAAGTGTAGTTTCAACATTCAGTACATTAAATCTGTATGGCTAGGATTAAATGAACCCCTGTAATCATTTGAAATACTCTCAAATGCCATGCTGCATCTCATAATTAGTTTCATTGATTACATTTAATCATTCGTTCAACACATATAAATATATAAAAATTGAATTAAATCAAACATAACAAACTGTAATTTGTACAAATAATTTTAGAGAAATACTCTTCTCCAGATTCATTTTACACAAGTCTACAAATCATTGAAATGGATAGGACTATGCTATATGTGTATATACAGCCATGCAGTACCATTTACAATGACTGTGCAGGCCAGATGGACAAATCCAAGGTGAATAGTAGCAGTGCCCAATGAAGAATAAGTGGCATTTCTATCTGCCCCTATATGGCATACAGATTTCAGATTGCAGAATACAAATTGCAAAAACGTTATTGAGCTGAGTGATTTATGACACTCAGTATCACTCTGGTGATGCAAACAGCAGTGCAAATTCAGATCGATTCACTAAGAATTTCTTGGGTTGTACAGAAGGCAACTTGGTTTCTGCCTGCAGAGTTAGCAAATAATGCTTAAGTGATACCATCTCTGACAAAGTAGTAAGTCTGCAAAACAATGTCATTTTATGTAGTATGAAAGGGCTTTTCATCAATATTGAGGAGCTTTGATCGCACACAATGCTTTTTTTTGTTTATGTAAAATTACAATGCGAAAAGGTGGGTCCTTTAAAAAGTACTCATTTTATAAAATCTAACCTTTCTGTTATTGTTGTCAAAAAAGTTCTAAAGCTATTAAGTATTTAGATATTTCACTTCAGTGACAGAGACACAGTACTTTCATGCTACATATTGTATCTTCCTCTGCAATTGTCTTTAAATATTAATAAACATTGAGACATAGCTCAGCAAAGATCAATATTGGCTACACAGAAAATGTTCAGAGGAAACTGATTTGTGCCCTCTTTTTATTAGGGTTTTAAGACCCAGGATGGAAATTCTTAGGATGAAAATCGACCACTTAGGCTACGAGAGCCCTACATCTTGAATCTGGTGAAGAGGTTATACACAATTGAATTGCTATGAGTGTTATCAAAGACTGTGTGTGATCTGTATGGAGAGGAATATTACAGTATTCCTTTAACTTACAGTTCTGTTAATGGTATTGCATTTCATTTTTAAAACTGGGAGCGTGCTCTGTTGTATAACTGTGAAAGGCTCTCTATAAAAGCTACCTACATTTTGATGTTATGGGGGAAAATACCTGGTCTACATGATTGTTTAATGAAGGTATTTGCTGTTTATGGTCGATCAAAACAAAAGAAAATCCAGATACAAGTATGTATCTGTGTGAATAATCATAGGAATTTCTACAATGTTTTAAAATGCTTTCCTTGCACAGCCATCTACCTCACTCAATTTACTGTATATGAAAAAAAAAAACTACAAGACTGAAATATAACACTCATTACAGCCTCCAATCTTTCATTCCAATGATCAGAGGCTCCAATTTATGAAGTCTTGCAACATCCTGCTACATGCAGACCCCAGTTTATAGTATCCAGAGATTTTAGTGTGCTGATCCAGTGTGCTGAAAAGCCATTGCATGCATTACTGGCTTCCAATTTGCCCCAGGTCATGCTGTTATATTGCTATACAGTATTAATATAACTTCCTTTGACTTAAACTCAATACATATTGCTATATATCCCAGGATCCTAGTTGCCCATTTTAACGTTTCAGCACATTGTCTCAGTAGACTTTGGTCAACTGTTTCACTTCAAGTCCTATTCAATATTGTGCACTCTCAGCTTCCACATTGCACATGGGAAAATACACTTTAGATTTATGCTGAACATATTTAGAAGTATGTAATTTCAGTGTGGTTATATTTCATTTATGTGGCTATGTAGTATTCATTTAAATCAATATAAATCTGTGTTTTCTGCTATACAGTGTTGGATTTTGTTCAATAGCAAAACCTGTGCACACAATTCTATTTCTGTAGACCAAAATCATTATTGGGATTTCTGGATGTGAACCCTGTGACCTGATACATCTAGTCACTGAATCCACTACCTTCATTCCACTCACTTCATATCAATAAAAATGACAATCTGAATCCTGCAGAACTACTATTTCTCCTCTCACTCAATGTCCTCTCAGGAAAACTGAACCATACAGTAACACCCAGTACAAATGCTGAGTACAGTGCCATCCTACAAATACCAATTTAGGGCATCTGTTGAGTGTGCCTCAAGAGCAAAATGCATAATATTGGTTTTCTAGATGCCAGTTTATAACTTTAGCATGTCTGTGCAAATGTGATAATATCTGTATTTCTGTACTTCTTCTGCATACATTTAATCTCCTCTGGATTGAACTCACCAAAATGCATTTGCTCAATTTCTGACGTGGAAGAGTATGACAGTGCTCCATACCACATTTACGATTCCAACTGGAAAATCTGACGTGCCTCAGCCCCAGTCAGCCCTTCGCCTTTCAGCACACTGCTATCTCTTTCATTTTCAAATGTATGTTGCTATGTGTGTCACCACAGGTACTCCCCCTCTCAATTCTTTACTCTCCTCCCACTGTTGAGCCTCTCTCAGTATCGTAAATGGCTGAAAAAAGGCTGAAACTGAGGGTGTTTCAGTTACCCCCAGAGTGATACATTTTCACATTTATGTTATTAAAATATTTTCCATGTTCATCTCTGTAGATCAAAATGTTTGTGTTATGCCCCTCTGTTCAATGAGCCTTATAAATACCCTCATTAAATTCCTTATTTTGGCACAAAATATTCACATTGCGAATGTGTAAAACTAATGCAGATTTATTTCGGTCATTTATGAATTGTTGTGCTTTGTGTGACTCCATGTATATCCTGTCATTGACAAAAATAATTCTACTTATATCCCGGGTTTGACCACTTGTCTAATTTTTATCAAGATCTTGGTAGTTTTTCACTGCTCCTATGTCATTCTCTTTCTCATGATATCAATGTAATTTCATGATGGTCAGCAGTTTGACAGTAGTTCGTTGCAGGGGACCAACAATACCACAAATTGTGACCAATTGGTTACTTAAAACTTGCATCATGGACATGATAGAAGATGGTCTCTCATTATAGTTAGAGTCCTTAGAGAATGCATTCATCTAAGCTGCTAAATAATGAACAGATAATAAAGAATATAGAAAATAACAATAATAAAGAAAATATAAATAAAATCATAAATACAGTGTTATGTTTTAATGGCAGTGTATATTGAAACTTCCATGACATGCCATCACTGCAATGACATAAGTCAAAGAGAAATACTATTGTTTTGACTTTTCTGCATTGTTTGCTTTGTCAGACACAGTTTTAATGTATTGTATTTTTGTCTATGATTCTGGAAGTTTTAGAATGATCAGGGCGTTCAGGATTTGTGGCCACATGAGAGCATAAAAATAAATTC
Organism: Albula goreensis; assembly: GCA_022829145.1. NCBI lineage: Eukaryota > Metazoa > Chordata > Actinopteri > Albuliformes > Albulidae > Albula > Albula goreensis. The sequence continues at coordinate 23,202,237 of CM040750.1, forward strand.
ATAAATCCAGTAAAAGCAAAGCTTCACTGCTACTCTGCAATCTGGATGAAGTTACAACTTAAACTGTATAAAATCTAAACTACATTCTATTAGGTCAAGAGTAGGAAAGAATGTCTTCAGGAGATAAAAGGATTAGATGCTTTTAATATACAGTTCAAACATACAGAAAACATGCATTCTTTTTTATTCATAACTACTATAATTTAAGGATATTTTCCCTTGCTAAAACCAACCATGTAGATTAATCTAATCGACAACCAAAATATGGTGATTTTGTAATTAAAATTATGGAGTCATTCACTGTTTCATTATAATTTCTACTGAAATCTTTCCTGCAGCTTGTGTGCCTTACTAGGGCAGGGGAACCTAATGATATGGCTGGCCTATTGGATTTGAAAGCAATCTGTGAGGTTGTAATTATCATTATTACTGCCTTCTGACTATTATTTTGAAAGATAAAGTGAGAATAGCTGTGGCAGGATTTATAACTGCACCAGAAAAGGAAGAGTGTAAGAACTGGAAATAGTTTTCATTGATATAGTGCATAACTAAACATTTCTCTCTCTTAATAGTAACAGTAAATATTGAATGCATGCACACACACACATATACACACACATACAGTGCACACACACACACACACACACACACACACACACACACACACACACACACACACACACACACATACACACACACACACACAAAATACATACATTTCTGTTTGGCAGAGGGACCAAGACACCAGCTTAAATTATTGGTCATGCATATACCCTAGTGCCAATTCTGCAATGACTCAAGAGAGCAGACATATGGGGGTAGATAATACCTATTACACAGCCAATAGGGTCAGCGGAGAGCAATGGGAATAAAGGAGGCAGAGCATCTATAAAACTACCTGAGAATCTATGGAACCTCCAAGTACCCCTTTTTGTAGCTCGGTGCCAAGTGACTCCAGGGGGCCACACAAATGAGCTCTGTCCAGTAAACCTTGGGGCTGTCACATGAGAATAACTACTAAAGGGGTAAACAATAGTTTCAATGCCAGAGCTCCTTAACCCTGGATCTGGAGAGCTACAGGGTCTAGTAAATTTTATTTTCAACTTAAAATCAGCAACTAATTCAGAACCAAGCAAGTAGTTAAGATGAGTGAAGTATGTAATCAGCTGCTGTAATTGCTCAGTGAAGTGCTGAGTAGCTGGAAGACTGTGATTCTCATGACTCTCCAGAAGCAGGGTGGGAGACTCCTGCTCTAAGCTGGCCCCTCCAAGTTGAACTAAATCAAGAGGGGTTTGAAAAGCTGGCTGACACTGTTCTGTAAAATAACCCCCAATCCTCTGCACACGAGTTAGGCTCATGGCTCAGCAGGGCACTGGGCTTAGTGCACAACCACAGGGACTGCAGTGCTAATTAAAACTGCAGGGAGCAGACAGGGCTCACCGACTATTTGAATTGCTGAGGTGCCTGACTAGGACCCTACAGCTCAGCATAGTTACCTCAGAGTCTATGTTTTTGTGGAACTTGGCGGTGAGAAGCACTCGATGTATCCAGTCTAAGCAGCATGCATGGGCAGATCAGAGCCATTTTGATAAGACAGGTTCCTGACAGCTCCTGAAGCACAGATTCCCACCATAAATCTGACTACCAAAACATGCTAACCCATGATGACTAGAGAGCTGGTAAAGCAAACTAAAATGTAAAAGATGACATCCATGTTGTACAAGAAAAAAAAGCCAACGTGGCACTTTGTAATTAAGACTACAAGGCCTATATCTCACAGAAACTCACCACTATCTGGAAGGTATTAGGAAGATTTTCCCCATGCATGCCATTTAGTTCCAGGCTCCAGGCCCTAGGCCCCAGTACAAGGCCTTAGGTCCCAGGCCTCAGGACCCAGGCCCCACACCTTAGACCATAGACCTCACACCACAAGTCTCTGCCCCCTGGCTCCAGGTCCCAAGCTCCAGGCCAGGATGCAGTAGCTGATGGATAAAACAAGTCAGCCAACTGCAGCAATAAATGCCTTTTTGGAATACATCTATGAAAAAAAACAAACAAAAAAAAAAAAACAGCTCTTCACCATGAGCACCATAAATCCTCATGCAGAGCCAGGCAAACTGGCATGACATGGCAGGTGTGACTTCCTCTCTCTGCCCCTGAAGAGCGCATGGACACTCATGCACAGGCATGGTCCTGCATTAATGGTCCTGCAGGAGTACCCCATGCAAGACCTTTTTGGTTGCCATAAGCCCTGTCCACAGCAGTCAGAGCAGAGAGGTATTGATCATCTGGTTTTGAACATGCACTGTGAGTTGGGCATTATTATTTGTGTTATGTTCATTTCAGTCCTTTTTTAACCTTTACTTTTGACTATGAAATGCATTCCTGTTTTTTGGAGTATGGTGCCTTTCTGTTTTAGGGCCATTTTGTTAGAGCTAAACAGATGTCCCAAGGCACACACACTTGTGTTGAAACGTAGTATGAGAGAGTGATGCAAGCATAAATAAAAAACATTAGCTAAGACATCTCGTCATTCTTTATTGCACTTGCATGTGAGTATGACATGGAATGGATCAACTGTTTTATAATGTGAATTGGCACAGAATATTCCTTAGCATGGACAGTGATTTGTTTATGTATAGTTAGACTACATAATTTCCACTCATTACATACATATTAAGCACCAACCCTTCCCCTGCACTGGAATTTAAGTTTTACAATTGTGTCTACATCTTTGAAATGGGGCCCTTAGGCTTGCACCTGAAGCATTATTTTGAAGCAAACGTTTCTATCGCTACTATCAACCTGAAAAAGATAAGCAGTCAAATCAGATTGGAATTATACTGCTGGTTGTTTTAACTGAAAATGTAGCATAATAACAAGATGGTTGCATCATAGATAGTATTTGGCTTCAGTCTGGAGATTTTGAAAGTCAAAACAATTACTGTTGTTCTTGGTTTAATCTTGGAAGTAACTGGCTTGTAGTATAAAGAAAATGACTGACTATATTGCATAGCCTTTTCATATTTATGAGGGTAGTATGAATTGGGGTCCATATTAATATTTTGAAGCTTGTATAACTTTAATTTTAATGTGCCACAACATTACTTTGTGATTGTGAGTAACCATGGTTGGAAAGAAAAAAGTTAGTGAAACAAAATGAAAAAATGAAAGAGATCAATTGGTGCTTTGGTATAGCCTTTCTCTGGGAGAAAGGACTGTATGAGACATACACACATACTATGTGACAGATAGTGTGTGTGTGTGTGTGTGTGTGTGTGTGTGTGTGTGTGTGTGTGTGTGTGTGTGTGTGTGTGTGTGTGTATATATATATATGGCTATATGAGGAGCTGATAGATGTCAAGTGCACTGTCCCCCAAACCCTGGTCTCCTACCTGATTAAGAAATGGAATACAGGCTAAGCCTGAATGCAGTGCTGCATTACTGTTTTTTTCTCAGTGTGATAGTTCTTTCATCTGAATCCTGACCCTTTAATTAACCTCTACATTTTGAGGCCTTTAGTTTGTGGTGCAGCTGTGGTGCACTTGGAAAGCTAAATATTACAGTATTTGAGTTAAGTTGTTTTAAGCTTTTAATCATTCATGTGTTGCTAATAAGTCACATTTTGGTTGATGCAAGAAGCAGCCTTTTTTAATTCGACCCCACAGCAGGAGTGACCCACATTTGATTCTTACCATGGCTGAGCCCTTTTTGTGTGGAGTTTGCATGTTCTCTCCATGTTCATTTGGGTTTTCTCCAGGTTCTCTGGTTTCCTCCCTAAAAGACAGACTGGATTTGCCAAACTGCCTGTTGGTACGTGTGTGTGTGTGTGTGTGTGTGTGTGTGTGTGTGTGTGTGTGTGTGTGTGTGTGTGTTTGTGGTCCAGTGAGAGATTGGTGAACAGTCCATGTGTCTCCCTGCCTTTTGCCCTTTGTTTGCTGGGATAGGCTCCAGCTCTCATTAGGTGCGTATAGAAAATGGATTGATGAATTATGTGACATTGCTCCACATGTTTTTCCCAATATCTTATACTCAAGAGGCATTTCTTCATCATGTAGCCTGTAGATGTGTGTGATGTTTCTAGTATTATTTTACAACATTATCAGCCGGCTAGTTAATAGTAGCCATAGCTAACCTTATGCCTGAGGTATCTACATTAAAATTCAAACATTTCCTTTTCAAATGTTGGACCCCTTATAATATGCAGGACCTTGTGATATGCTGGTTCATTTTTTCCAGCATTGCAAAGAAAACTATGTTATTTTTCATTTTTAATGTCAAATTCCAAACTTTAGACATGTTCCTATGTGTTTTTACTGGTCTCCTTTTTCAATATGCTCTTTAATGAAGTTAGTTAATTAACTCAAAAAAAAAAAAGATTTCAGCCCTAAGGATCACACAGTCACATGTCTTTTCCATACATTCACCACAGAAAGATTGGAGAATTTACATAAATTGAAAATGTGTTATTAACAAGATGATAGGCAACATATGGTAAATTAAGTAACATTATGGAGATTTTTATTCAAACATCTAATGAAAAGAAAAGAGTACTCAAATATTGTGGTTCTACAAAATATAGAAAACAGCAATTAATATTTATGGGATTAGTAAAGAGCAACAAATATATGTTAAGGCGATTATGAAAGCAAAATAAATATGCTAGAGAAGAGGATTATGAAACTGGCTGAAATCGAACTCAGTGACAGCATAATATTTTAAGGCACCATAGTTAGTGTCACCAAAGGGTCACCACTGACAAATGAATAGAGAGCAACCTCTAATCAAAAAGCATTCCTAAGTGTAATTCAAAAACCCCCATGGAGAAAAAAAGCAAATGGTACATTTTCCTGTCAAATGGAAAGAAAATGACTGTAATGTAAAATATAAATATTATATCAACAAAAATGCACATTAAAATAAATTAAACAAGCACTTTGCCACTAATCTATGTCCAGTTCTTGTTAATGGTTTCTCAAGGGGTACTGCTAATCTGAAGTCACCAGGACACAACTGGCTGGACACCCTTTTCCATTAAACTGTGGAACTGTGCCTTTCCCCCTCAAAGTCATTAAAAACAATAGGGTTGCTTCATACAATAAATATGTTGCCTTGACATTGCCATGGTTCAAGTATTTTTTAAATTGTAAATGTTGAGACACAACCAGGTATCAAATGGGCCTGAGGAATCTCTGGTACCTTCCAAAGCAGGGTTATCTTGTGTGCAGGTGGTACTTAAATTGAAAAAGGAACTATTGAGTGTAACACTATTAAGCTTGGTTAGATGCACTATTAATTGTATTTAAGGTGAATGAACTGATGCATTGCCTGACAAATGTATATCAATTTAATAAGTCAGTTTAAAATCCTACTCAGAACAACAGAATTCAATCATGGGCGTTTCTTTTGCATTTTGATCAAACATGTGCCAGCATTAAAGTACAGTATTTCCATCCACATATTTGTTTGTGCTGCTGGAAGGTGATATTCTCACATTCTTCTGAAATTGTGTGATTATTCCAAATTCAAACTCAATCTGTACTAATCAGATCTGGTCTTTGATTTGCAAACTGGAGACCCTTTGATCCTAGCTCACATGCAGAACATTCTACAAAGATAAAAAAAAACCTATAGAGTAGACCTTTGTGAGATATCATGATAAGTTTTTGCCTTTCATCTTTTTGTAATTTATTAACCAAGACTAATCAAAATCTGTATTCCTCCAGTTGTGTTATGCAGTTTTTTACACTAATTTTTCTGAAAAAGACTTCCGATTCAGAAGTTCAAAAGCATACCAACATGCAGCATTGCAGCTATATGTGAACTCAATCAACTGAGGAACCATGCTGTATAAGCAGGGTCAAAATATCCAAATATCCATGTCATGATGTGGAGCAATATTATGATGCACAATGTCATCACTAGCTAGAGAGAAATAGTTATTTTTAATATATTATATGTGTATTTCCATTACCATTACAGACAGACTGCCTCTATTACATGTTTATAAATCAGGTTGGTTACCAAGGGGACTCATAATGTAATTTTTAAATGTTTCAGTGTATTTTGGGATCTATATCAGTCCTGAGTCAAATAATTAAAGCTTTCATTTACACATTTTTAAAGCCTTGCACGTTACTCATAATAACACGTTACTCATAATCTATTTTCAACCATATTCAGGACAAAGTTATTTTATATGGCTTCATTTTTGTAAGCACAATGCTTCCATATTTTACCAGCATGCAAAGAGTTGAAGTATTTTCAGCATGTTTGCATTCACACAAACCACAACTACAAATGGCTATTCAAAGCAAAGATTTTTTCCAAGTCACCTTAGCTTTAAGGCATTATATTGTTTCTCATTATCAAATGTAACATCTGTTGCAGATGGATTTTTACAGTTGGGTTTTTTTGTGCTTTTGTGACTTTAAAGAGTTATCACATATTGTGTATACACATTTCTGTTATTTCAAATATTAAAGAATACAAAATAATTTGCAATTGCCAGTTACTAGCACCCTGAATTAATGTAGGACATCGGATTGATGTGACTGGTTCACAGATGTTATTGATCGAAGAGAAAAAAATAATAAGAAGATATTCAAAATCTTTGTAGCAGTCTTTGTAGATGTCATTTACTGTTTCTACATATTCTCTATTTTTGTAGGGACATCACAGTTGCACATGACATAAAAAAGTGTAGTGATTTTGGAGATCCTTTTCTGGTAAACTAATGAGTAAGAGGTGCTAGCTGAGTTGTTTATAAGCATTTGGTCAAGAGATTAGTTAAATACTCTTTGCAGTTTTTACTGCAGTAATTACTTATTGGTCATAAAGCTTAATATTATTGAGAATATAAGTTGGAGTGTGTATGTGTATTGAGCCTGTGGAAGATAAATAAGCTGTTTCACTGATACACCCATACATTTTCCTTCAGGCACTATGTGTTCTATTGTGATATGAGATGACTCCAAAATGGATGAATCAGCAAAATGACTGAGAAGTCTGCAGCGATCATTAACATTATCAGGGGCTACTCCGCAGCTGAGACCAGTACAGCACTGATACCATTCAGTTCTCTGCTATTCTATATCATATATTCTCACCACCTTTCTCCCCAATTTAGAATCTGTAGTTATGCCTGCCAAATTGTCACTGTGCCTCCTGTCCTGCACCCACACAAGGTATGTTTTGGCTGTACAATCCTTTGATACATGCATCTGTGATGTAGTGACTGTTTTCCAGACATACAGTACAGTTACCAAATTTATAAGCTTAAGAACTGCAGGTTGGGGGAAAATCAAATGTATACTATTTTCACATATTTGAATTATGTCTAACATGCATAACAACACATAATCAAGAGTGGAAACCACAAAACAGGGCTTTATTAGAGGTGATGTGGAGTTGCAGGAAATAAAATGTCAACTCCACCAAAGCCGATTGGGGCATGTTCATAAGATAGACTTGAACATGCCCATGAGCATATCTGATGTTGGCTAGTCCATGTTTTGTACTATAGCTTCCTACAATTTAGAATAGTGGGGGTTAAGCCAACTGTATGTTAAGGCACTATTTAGGACTGTATTCCCTAATATGTTAAAGTGGACTAAACTTTCTAACGCAAATGGCAACACAAATTAAACATGTCACATTGATCAGTGGTTGCCTAGAACTGTTGGGTGAACCACTCATGATCTGAACATGAGACAATGAAACTGTAACCCTGAGATCCCCGTGTGCTCTCAGCTGATTGATCAGGGCTGTGTAATATCTGAGCAGCTCCCTGCACTCTCCAGGGTAGTGGCAGGATCTGAAGGTAAAGATGATACAGGCCCTATTCTTTCTCTTTCAACTTTTTAGAGTCTTTTGTTGCATCTAAGGCTGGTGGAGTGTTTGTTTTAATTTATTATTCTGTTTTAAGATTTGTTGAAAATGTTCAAAGTGTAATAAAAGTCTAGGAATGGGAGTGACCTATCTGAAACTTATGTCACTCCTGTAAGTTATGTCCTGCCTCTAATGACATGAATGATATGTCAAGGCTGAGTCCGCTAGTCATTAAGGAAAGTGTAAAAATAAATGAGTGAACATTTTAGTATATTGTTACAGGTGAAATATCTTTGCATTAATGAGGATGGAAATATAAGCTCATTACATACTTGTCCTGTATCCTGTATACTTCCCCCACCCAACCCAAGGACAATTGCAGTTTATACCATCCTCTGGGCCTCTTTTATCAACCATGCCTGGGCAGTGACATCAGAACCCTCCTAAAGCTGAGAAAGACAGGAAATCCCCCTGGGCATGGAGGAGGACTCATTGTCAATTAGGTGACATCAGATCTGACTACTGACTAATAGCTTTGAATCAGGGATGGACTTCATATTCCAGCTGATTTATCATCATCACCTGTGTCTAATCTCAGAACAGACCCATATCTCTGGCCTTGAAGTCAGGCCTCATACTTATGATTAGACCTGCAGTTCTCCAGAGGTGAACATTTGCATGCAGACTGTTAATCTGTACACACACACACACACAAACACACACTGAAACTCCTTTCAAATACATCCAGCTTTTATAAATTTTGATTAAATTGTGGCTCAGTAATACAAATTGTATGTTAAATTAATGACATAGTGTGAAAACATCTTTGTGAGTTTTTTCACTGTACATGCATGTACAAAGAAATATGAGTACATGTATGAATTGTGCCATTAGCACATCCAAAGTTTTCAAGAGTGAGCAGCATTATCTCAAGAGGTAAGAGAAAAGCAAAATGGCAACTAATGCATTTTCTTTGTACTCAGTCTTCATTAGAAACACTGCTACAATGTTATCAATTCCCCTTTCTACTAACGTTTTGCAACAGCTAATATTGGGTGAGCCTTCTTTCTTCAGCCTTCTCTGGCTCTCCCTTTTTGAGAAAAAGCAAAGTTAATTGTGGATTAGGTTTGTTATCGGAAATAACTTATTATAATTACTTTGGATTAAGGTCAGATTTTCTTTACTCAAAGGTCAACTCCCTCTGCTTTGAAGGGAAAAAGTAATTGTCTTTATATGTTTTAAAATCAAATGAACAGGAAATGTAAGCAATGCTGAATGGTACCACTGTCTTAATTTGTCATTTCAGCTTCTGTTTGGCTTTATTGGAAAGACAAGCATTGCTTTCACAAAAAGTACACATATTAAATTCTTAAACACCTGAACAGTGAATAAAAAGAAACGCTTGTTATATTGTTGTAAAGCTAACATATTATAGATGAGAAAATAACTGTGATTAACAAAGGGAAGTAATGGGTCTACCTACAGAAATAATATGAATTAACTAGATGAAATGGTTGCCAAATGACTTGACCTGCGAGTGTATTTGTTCAAAGTGTTTTATCGTACATCCGGGTGTGATCCTGAATCCAGTCAGGACCATAACCAGCACCTGCACAGGTTAACATGTAGTTGGGAAGATTATCACCTGTTCCTCCGTATTTGATCTCCATGGTGCTGCATGTTGACTTAAACCAGAAAATGTAAGAAAATATAATCAGTAAATTGCTACTTTCATATTAAGTTCTTAGTAGTGAATCAGTCCATAGTAGTAGCTCACCCACATAATAAAAAGATCAGTGAATCTGCAGACAATGTAAGGGAAAAAACAAATATGTAACCTCCTACTCCCACTTATTGGGCAAACAGTGTTTCTGGGTTCTATGAATACATGATCCTTTACCATATGTCAGCTGCGTTCATTGATAGTCAGAAAATGCCCATAAATTCAACAATGTTGACACAATGCATGTTTATTTAATATTACATTTATTTTAGTCAAACTAAATGTGGAATTGCACCAGAATGGAGGGCACTGGGAATTTGGCCAGGACAATGGCAGCCAATAGTTTACATAATTTATAAGTGGCCCCCTCTGATCATTCAGGCCATTTTAGCTAACAGATACAAGAACGAAAATGGTTGCTCTGCTAAAACCAGTTAGTGTATGTTACTGCTAATCTAGTTAGAAAGTTATTAGAAAGACGGGTCTCTGTCTACACAGTTCTAAGCAAGATAAGTCTGGAGACCTATGTCACAGATGAAGAGGCTTGATAGACCAGGCAAAGAATTACAGGAATTGTAATTAAATGCTTTTGATATCAAGCTTATTGAGGAGGAAATGACTCCTGTGACTCTAGCAGAGGGTTTGATATTTCACTGTTTTCTTGATGCAAAGGGAAACATATCCAGGGGCAAACGGTGTACACTGCTGGCAAGGACAATTCCAATCAATGGTCAACCAACCATATGATACTGACTGGTCAGGACTCAGTGGCATTGTGCAGGCTAAAGTCACGTCCCTTTGAATCAAGCAAAGCCCATGCTGGAAGATGTACAGTTGGAGGCAAAATGTAACTTTGCCCTGGGCAGTGGTTGTGCACACTGGAGAAGGTCTCAAGTAAGACATCTCTACCACATCCCCACTGATTTTATCAGACACGTCTGAATTTTATGAAGGTTCTCTGAAACAGGTATTTTAACTTTATGTATTGCAAGTTATGTGTGGTGAATGGGACACATGACACGATTTATCAACCAGCATTCTTACATCCTTAGTTTAGCTGTTGATAGAAATATTTCTCCTTCTATTTGTTTAATCTACAGGTTTGGGGCACAGAAGTGTATAGAATCCAAACATGTTTGCAGCTTTGCTCTGTTTGTGGATGTTATATGAACAGCTGTAAGAGATGAAAACCTGGTTCTGGCAATGAACTTACCACTATAGAATTAGAGCTGCTTTGCTACCAGAAGTTAATGAGTAAGTTCTTTTTTGCTCGGGGAACATTTGCAATTTTTCTCAATAGAACATCATTTCCAGTTGCCTCTACCAGTCATGGTGTTTTTGTTACTTGGTCACAAATTTCACCTGGTTCATGGGAAGTGACTTCAAAGTGACCTGTGCAGTAAGCTTGGCGTTTTGCGTTTGTAAAATGGATGAAATGCTCATTTTCATGCACTTGAATTAATACCTATCCAGTTTGCAGAGTAAATGTTGATGTGCAAAAAAATCACAAATTAAATCACATTTAATTGTGCATGCGTACATTTAAATGTGATTTATCAAGGTCAGTTACACCTGCAGCATACTTCATTGCACCTATCATGGAATGTCTGGAAAAAGCTGGCATAGTTTAGTTTAAATACATTTACCTGGACCTATAGAAATGTTTTGGATCATAGGGGTCATTCCCACAAGCAAAGATAACTAAAATTATAACTACAACTTTCTAATTCGGTGTTAACACTGCAATTGTAACTGAGCAAAACCAGTTGTAAGGAACATCTTAAACAGCAGTCCCACAGTGATTTTTACACCGTTCTAACCAATATAAATTCATTAATTTTGTGAACCCACACCTCCCAATACCTGTTGTTATTTTTTGGGGGAGCCAGATACAGTAGATACTTTTCTCACCTGTGAGGGGACGAGAGACAGCAGTAATGTAGACATTTTCAGCTATTGATCACAGTGATCACAGAGTGTAGGAGTTTTTGATGTGTGTATATTAATACTAAATGGTGTCGATGCAAGGTAATTAGTTATAATTGCTCTTATAGTCAGGAAAGTTTGTCTCAACCCACCCAGAGCAAGACACAAAATTCTGTTTAATATCCACACTGAGTTGCAAAGGCACCTGGTACCTGGCAAGCAATGTATTCAAGGCTGACCTTGGACCTGGGAGCAATATTGCACCGAGCCTCTCTCACATATAATAGACTGACAGATCTGAATTTTAAACTAAGGTGTTATTGACAATTCATCCCCTTGAACAGAACCTCAAATTTCTCTTTGCGAAATGTTGCTTTCCTCTTACTCTTCATAAGGTGACTTCCCAATGGATTTGAAACATCTCTTAAATAAGACTGTATGAATTCTTCCAATAAGCTGCAGCTGTGTTTATTTACATATAGTGATACAATGTACCCTATTAAAACTGAAAACATCTGGGACTGCAGTTTTTTCCATTCCTGATATATTTACTGTACCCTGAAAAGCAGTAATGCAGCGCGTTCCTGTAACATAATTGTACACCTTTCAATTTTCAATTTCAAATGTTTTATGTGTCTTAAATTTGATTTCAGCAGTACTTCACAAAATATGTGTACTATAGCTCCTGATGCAATGTAAATTTCTGTGGATCAGTGCAGCTGCTGTTTCATTTTTAACACAGAACACAGCCTATCATTAAGTTGGTCGAAACTATTGTTATGTTCTGTCAAGCCCGGGAAATTAAAGGGAAAGCTGATACTATTTCTTGAGGCATACTGGTGAAGTGAATGCAGAAAGCCTGAAGCATGTGGGATTAAAATGCTACAAGCCTGTGGCACTAGTGGTGGCCAGAGTGTAAACTGAGAAGTTGGGGGGTGGGTGGGTGGGTGGGTGGAGGGGGGTATGGCTTCGGGCACATCAAAGAGTCCATATGTATTACATGAATTATGATAGATTGTGCATGCCAGTTGGTTAGAGAAGGATTTCACAGGTGTAGTACAACCTCAGAGAATGCCCCTGGTGGTGTATGATAAAAAATACAATTAATAGACATAAAAAAAACAACATACAAAATGCAATACCAAATTTGGTGCATTTGGTTTATTGCTGGAGTTTTTGCTTGAGTTAACCATCTATATGTCATAGAATGCTGCCTCCAGGTTATTAATTTGTCAGATGACCAGTGTTTTAATATCTAAATTTTGTACTCTATGTAAAGTTAAGACTTACAGAGAGACTGTTAGTCTTAGACTAAGTTAATGCTTTTCTGAGTCAACCATTCCAGACAAGAAACTCAGAGAAAAGGGGTATAATGTTACAATATTTGAAACTTAATGGGGATCTGCTGTACATAGATCTCTACTTATATTTGGACATATACACCAAACTCAAATTATACTGTACCTGGCATAGAGATTTTGGGCAGAAAGCAGATAATCCAAGGCTGCCCATTCATATATCCAGGCTTGACAATAAAATCCATATCCAAGATGTAATGAGAAACCACTCATGGGATGACATCCTGTAGGGCATTTCAAAATCCAGTTGGACCAACATGAAAGAGTTGATCAAAATGTATAGTTCACGATTTTATTTCAGTACTTTAAGGCATAAAGGTTTAAAATGATCAGAACATAATGATCAAATTATTGCAAAGAAAAAGGTCTGTAGTATGCACCTTTGAGAGTGTAATTTTATTGCAAATGTGCTCATTTAAATTAGCAAAAGGTGTTAATGTTAGCAATTTTATGTTAGAAATTAAGTATGTCTAACTTAGGAGGTATATTTCATCTCTTGACAAGGTCCTATACCTTTTTTGTATTGAAATAACTGCTCAGCTGTCCAACAAGTTCAGAGATTCTCAGGCTTTTTATAGCTGTGCTGGTTGACAAAGATAGCAGGTTTTAATGCAGAGGAGAAGCTTTCTGAAGCTGTTATTAAATTGGCAGGGTATGAGAGAAATAAGCAATGGCTGTCTTTGATTGCACTGATAGATGATAAATGTTCACATTGTTTTAGGCTTAATGCCAAGAACCTCCTAAATCTGTCTTTGTGTTCGTAATAGAATTGTCTGGTTTAAAGAAATGGGATTGATGTCTTCTGTCTTCATAAGATTTGGTATTCTGCCTTAAAGCAAGGTCCAGCTGAATGCAAAAAAAGCCCATTGAAGTTGTTTTGATGTTGTATAAATGGCTCACTGTTTTCATACTTGAAACAGGCAAGTTTGTGCTCTATTATGTGCTAGATGCCCAGGGTGCTTCTGTCTGTGATAAAAAGTAATTTGACTGCTGTATGTCAAGAACTTGTCCTGCATAATTTTTATATTGAAATCATGCCTTGAGATTAAAGTGTGATACAACAAGCACCGAGTTGGGGGAGGTCAATGCTTTTATTGTAAATGCATAATTATGTAGACTATGTCTATTTTGCCTATAGTGCCTTGGGTATCCTGCTTCTTCAGTATACTGGCTAATAGTTTTGGTATAGACTCTTGCTGTTGCTCAGAGATTCAGCTATTTCCATTATGCTTTACATTCCAGTCGTTTACCAGGTGCTCTTATACACATAAATAAACAAAGAACCAATGCAAGTTGCCTATGTTGCTCCAAATTATAATAAAACGTATGCATACAAACTCATGAATATGAACAATACATTTCATAATAACAAAACTAACCAAATCCAGAATCATATTACCAAAATCCAGGGGTTCCAGTCTGTTGTAGTTCCAGTCATGTCTTTCTTCAGTACTGTCCTATTACAACCCTACTGGAGATGGGAGATATAAACTAGCTGTAGACCCAATGAGAAGCCTATAATCTTTGATATACGTATACATTCGTTTGATAATCAGTACTATTAGCAGTTGCAAATAAAACTAGCACAATGATTGATAGGCTAAGTAGATGACATGTCACAACAACTTGGTTATTGAAGATTTTCAGTTATATCCAGGCAGTCAGAAGCAGAAGGGAATAGTCTGAGTTTCATGGCAGACAGTCAGTTAATGTCGCATGATGGCACATTAACATGAACAAGATGTTAGCAGAGAATAAATAAACTATATTTTAATGTATATATATTTTTAGTCAACAGTCATTGTTATTGTGATTCATGGCATTATTCCAACTTATAGTTGGAATTAGTTGTTCAGTTAATGTTATAATTGAGTCACATATGCAATGCATAGTGTCTATAAAGATTAAAATAGTACTGTTGACTTGTAAAAATATTATTTTTTTAAACCTGTCCGTCATTTTTTGTCATTATTTTTATGTAAGATTTACATGATATTAATGATTGTGTGCGCATATGAAAAGGGACTACAGAGGGGGAGAGCTTGATAAGGGCACATTACTGTATACAGGACTGTAAATACACAGAAGTTCACATCAGCCAGATTAATTCATTGCCATGC